>JASDQU011508042.1:0-20788 GCA_032191745.1 Picea mariana
ACTATTTCCAGATCGTTGCAGCAGTCTTCCCATTCTAAACCTCAGGTAGCATCTCATCTGTCACGGATAATTTGATCAACATCACGGCCTCTCTGTCTTGGCCATCAAACTTGTCCTGGTCTTTACCTGCAACCGTGGGATGAGGACTTGTGCCCAGAACAACATCTGACAAGCACCAATACGCAAAAATGGCCAACATGCGTTGCTTCCAGGTATTGTAGTTCTTCCCATAGAACTTTTGGTTGCCTTCCAACATGATGTTGGTCAATGTAGCCATAGATTATCGCAAAATACTGAACTTAGCAGATAAATAATGGCAAAATAACTGCAATCTGCCCTCAACCAGCTCCAAATCAACCAATTTCTCCTCAAATCTGCTAACTCAAGAAATTAGCAGTAAAAAAAAAACACCAGATCTTCGAAGCTAGGCATCAATCTGAGTAAGAATAGACCAATCTGGCTTTTAAAACCAAAAAATCAAATGAACTCGGCTCCAGTTGATCCAAAACCCTTTTGTCTCCTTGAGTGTGCTACGCTGGTGATCCCTCGATCCGTCACTACCGGCAGCAGTCCCTAGGTCTTCATGCACTCCCAGACTCCATGGCCCTAACCTCACTCTGATACCATGTAACGAAAATCGAGCACACACAGAAACCAAGATAACTTGAATAAGGTTATTTGTCTTTATTCAATCAATGAAATAAGAGAGCAAATAGCTTTCTTATATAGGTTACAATCAAGTAGAGTCAAACCAGTTTATGAATGTGGGATAAAGTGAAAATATAACCTAAAAGAAAATATCTGACCTAAAGGAAAATAAATTAACCTAAAGTCACTTTGACTTTATTAATGCCTAAATCTAACTTCTAATTGACCATTATAAACTAATATTTAATTTAACATCTCTCTCATCATAACATCATCTTCATAATTAATGTAACAAGCACAATCAGGGTTTTTTGACAACCAAGAACAAAATCATCATACCATGTAACAAATAAAGACAAGATATCATTTAAAAATGAACTCAAAAAACAAACACTTAGGAAAAAACACATTAGACACAAAAAAAGTGCATAGACACAAATAAACATATACATTGAAAACATAAAAATGTCAATCTCATATCTAACAACAACAATCATGTTATTTAACAACCAAAAACAAAACCATACTATCTAACAAACAAAAACATTTTATCATTTAAAAATACACAAAAACAATAAAGATAATCATTACTGAGTATTGTTCATATCTACCCCTGTAAACTTACTCATCACATAATAATTATTTATAAACAATATTTGATTGATTTATAAACAAACAAATTTAACATTAAAATAAATTTAGACTTTTTAATTTATAAAAAATAATTGTTCTGCCATAAGATCTGTTGAAGAGATCGATATATATTATTGCCTTCCTTTTCAATGGACAGTGACAACCATCCTTAGTTGTATATGCACCTCACCAAAAGAAAAGCTGCAATTTTCGTAACTAAATTTTATTGATGTGTATAAAATATATATTTATTATTTCAATATTCAATATTAGTAAATATCTGTGTTTTGGGGGGGAATTCCAATTGATAGTGCATAATAAATATAATAAGTTCATATGTCGATCTATATACACCTCCTCATTGAATCCTTGTAAACAATCTATATACACCTCACTTGATAAATCCTCATATCTACATCTCATTGATATGTATAAAATATTGGTCCACGTTTACTTTCTTCTTATAAGTGAAATTGCTACTTTGCCTTTAATACGATTTAATCTTAATATTAATGGCTACTAACCAACCAGTTAATGCGCCATGATAATGTGTTTCCATGTTGAAAGAAACATAAAGATAATATAAATTGAACACTCACATGAAATTAATGGTGAATCACATGATAATGTGTTGCCATGTTGAAAGAAAGATAATATAAATTGAAATCTATGGTGAATCACATTAAGAGTGCAACTGGAATGAATGCCGATATATCAAAGGCACACTGGAATGATTGTGAAAAATGACGCTTGTGTATGATGTGTTTAACTAAGTCGTATTTCAGGTTATGTTTGGATAGAGGTTCATTTGACATGAAGAGTGGTTCATCCAAAAATGGAGGTATTTGGGAGAATAAGTAGATGTTATTTGTTGGACTGTATGTGGATTAGCTTGTTCTCTAAATATTTATTGGAGAAATGTTGTTTGTGATGAGTCTATAACTTTTGTGATTGACGAAAATGAGATTGCATGTGAAAATGAATGGTTGGATACTTTGTAGTACCTATACTAGTTTTTCACTTTTTCACTTGATGCAAGAGCTGCAGACAAGATACAAGAGGTGGTAAGTCAATTTATTTATACCACAAGGAAATACCTACTCTCTATGGCAATCATGGATTAAATATTCCATGGACCTTATGAGTCAATGTGACATGGATAGTCACCAATGGATTTTGGGAAAGAGAGAGTCATTAGTATATTTTGGCAACAAGAGTGAGTGAGAATAAACTTCTTAGGGAAATAAATTATCTTAAAATAGATTGTGGGAACTTGGAAACTATTTACCACAAAAAAGTGTTATTCTATCCAGTGCTAAAGCTTTGGTAGACATGAGTTCCAAAGATGCAATTTCATTCTCAAGGAACATCTAGTATAAATCACAATGTAATGATTGATAATTGTGGTTGACAATATTTTGTTGAAATAGTCTCCGAGTTTTTCAAGCAAATAAACAACTTATGTCATCCACATAATTCATGTGTGCTTTAAATCACAAAAAAATTATGAACATATTATAGAAAAATATTTTATTACCATGTCGTCAAGATAAGAAGATAGAGTGTGGTTATCAAATTCTCTTATGAAACACATACTCTTCCATAGAACATGGAAATCAAACTACAATCAAGGGAAAAAATAACAAGGTATGGAATGTTCTGTAAGAAGTAGTAAGGAAGGTGCTTGAATGAGAGGTTTCAAAAATCCCCGCAAGGGAATTGTGCATTTTGAGCACCTTAGCTTGTAATGATCCCTCTAAGTTGGAAGAAGCATAAAAACAATTAAGAAGTTGTGTAAAGCAAGATTGCAAGTCCGATGAATGATGGAGGTGGTGATTTTGATAAATAAAATCTAAGTGCAAAAGAAACTCCTAAGCATCTTCTTTGTCTTACAAATACAAATGTCATATTCCTTGTAGCATTGGCCCTTTATATTTTGTATCTTGATGCCATTGTTGCCTTGAAATCAAAGTGTGTTCCAAAAGAGTCCCTTCCTTTTTTGCAATAACTTGAACATGTCTCCCCCTCTTGTGTGTTATATTATAGATTGCATGTTGCATAGGTATGAGAGTGGCCTGAAAAATATTGCTGCAAAAAGAGATGCTTATTTTTTGGAGTGCTTCCAGCTCATGAAGAGAAATCCAAAACCCTTTTTTCTTGGCCTTGAAATTTCCAAAGATCACATAAATAGGTCTTATTTTGGAGACCCGAGGTGTTCATCTATTCAATGAAGAAAGCCTGGAGAAGGATTCTACAACATATTCCAACACTTGTTCTTTGAAAACATATCTCTAGGGGAATTTCATGCAGATGGTCTATGGAAAAAAAAGTTAACAATGGTTGGAATCCTAATGCTGATAATTGACGAGGTTTCAAGTTTAGCCAGTGAACTTTGAGAAGAGTTTCAAGATCTAGGAAAGCTAGGTAGAGGCTGCAAAAAATTGCATTGAAGTATTGAGATGATGCTGAAAGTGCCATTAATAGTTAGAGAATGGGTGGAGGCGTTAAGGATTGATTTGTGTATGACATGGGGGAATCAATGCAATATTAGGTTAAACTTACAGTGATTAAACATGCAAGTTCACTAGTATTAGAGCATGATGAAGGTGGAGAAGGTAGGAAGCTATTTTGCATAATATTTGGTTGTACAATGATGATTGTTTCTTGAAACCAAGCTCCAAATGGAGGTTCAAGTAAAGGAAAATGTAGATGATGACATATTTTGAAAAACCAATAATATTTTAGTGGAATTAATGCTTCCATGCTTGGGTATGAATCTTTTGCTTATTTTATTACTTATGTAATAGAATTTATATTTTTTTTACTACTAATTTTTTAAACATAATTGATAAAGATAGGTTTATTCTATAGTGTTGCAATATCAATTTGCTACATCTTGGTATCCTTCAACCTTACTTTAATTTTCATTTTTAATTCAATGAATGTGTACTTTGCTATTTGATATTCTTTCTCATTAATATCTATGCTTTTCCTGTGATCTAACTTTATACCAATGGAATTTGATATTATACACTCTCAAATGTTTGCTTCTAATCCAACATCCTACTTGTTTTGAGTTTTGCAACCTTTGTGTACAAAACAATATTATGTAAGAACCTAGGTTGTTTTTATTACTTCTATGTAGCTTATCTCACACAAACTGACAAGGTATAAGTGATGATGCATAGAGTTTGACAAACAATGGTTAATTAGTTAAGGGCCATTTTATTCAGGGCCCTACCCTGCTATTGCTAAAACTTAATGATTGTGCTAGTCCTACAACTATATAACGATGAACCAAATATCTTTAATTCTTATGGGGATTTTTAATACTAGTGACAAGTCAAACACAATATTTAATATTGATGGCATGTCCTTATACATGTAGATCATCTATCGCACATAGACATACATAAATAAAGGGTGGTAGATAGAGAGAGGACCTTCTTGTTTTAGTCTCTTTATATCGTTGCTCCAAGATTCAATCACACAATAGACTCTTTAATTTTTGATAGAGAAAATGGATAGGTGTCTTTGCTGAAAAAAATGCATTTTGGAGTGGGGAGGAGATGAGACAATCAAGTTGAGTTGTGCCTAAAAAGAGGAGATGAGATAGCCAAAGGAAATATAAGACAAGGTAAGATAGACAGGACAAGAAAAGATAATGTCTTTGGGATGAAAATTGACCTTTCAATTCTAAAAAGTACATTTTGAATATTGGTACAAGTTTATGATTATTTATTTGAACGATATATTGATTTTCCATTAAATGCGAGACCAACATTAGGGAAATATGACACTATTAATTAAATCATTAAGAAATAATTAATTATTGTTAACTTAAAAGCGTGGATTGTTTTCAATGATGAATTGTTGTCGATGTACCTTGGCTTCATTGTGTTTAATGATGGGTTGTCCATGGATTTAGTGAAGGTGAAGGAAAGATTATTGTGATTTACATCACACATTATTATAAATGAGGAGTTTTCATGGGATTATTAAGTTCATAGAGGATTAAATGGATTACACACACACATAAACAGGCAAAGAATGATGTTGCAACCAAATTTTGAGATGCTAAAAACAAAGATTATGGAAAAACCTATATTTATTTTGTCATATTTTAGCAAGGTGTTCTATGATGAATGTAATGCAACTATTTTCATATGGTTAAGTCAAAAGGTAAGGTTGATAACATTATTTAGCTAGAAGTTGAAAACGCGTAATTGACATATTTTTCTTATGGTTTGGATTAGTATGCAATTGTAAAAGTCAATTATGCATTATAGGCATTATTTGTTGTCGAAGGAGTTCATTTTATACATAGACCATTAGGCATTGAAGTTCATCAATACTGAAGTGAAGTTAAAGAAATGATATGTGGTATGACTTGAGCTTATATCAATATATGTTTACGTTGAACCACAAGTTTAAGAAAGCGAACATGGCACATATTCCCCAAGCATGAGAGTGTTGATGTTGGCAATGATGAAGGATGTGACAATTAGATTTGAGTTAGCAAAGGTTCTATATGATAGTGACAATAAATTTACACTAGTTGCATAGAAGTGCCAAAACTCAACAATTTGGGATAGGACAACATAACTGGATTACCTTTTGTAAAACGATTATTTTTTCAATGGAAATAAATTGCGTATCCCTAAAGGATTGGACTTTCCTTGTATCCTGGGACAAATAATGGGTGGAATGTCAATAGCGGTGAATATTATGATGGTGGTATTGGCGACATAGAAATCAATGAACCAACCTGCATACACATTTATAAATTTTTAATAGTACAAAAATGTGAAAATCAACCAAAATAAAATAATAAATTTCACATTTAAAAAAGATTTAACTGGACACATGAAACCTGGGAAGGGGGTGTTATGTCCATCCTGGGTGGACATCGTTCCTCAAGTTGTATGAAACGACAACTTGTAGAAACACAACACATGGACATTCAGACTAAAATCATCTAGAACATGGACTGAAAACATATGAAAATTTTTGTTAAGAATGATCATTTTATTTCATGAATCACTCATCCCACCATACCTAAGAGTGTGGTACATTGAACAGACAAGAGGCTTCTATTTTTGCATCAATGGTAGAAACTAACACACAAACATTATATCATCTCTATGTTCTTCATTGATTATATATAATATATATGTTCATAGAGTGGTAGATATGTTCTTCATTGATTATATATAATATATATATATATAAGAACATATATATTATATATAATCAATGAAGAACATAGAGATGATATAATGTTTGCATCTTGATATATATATATATATATAATCAATGAAGAACATAGAGATGATCAAGATACTAATATCCTCCATGAAACTATCATGTCTAGTGGTTTACATAGGCCCATAACAAGTCTTAACATGGTTTGAGCATTTGTGAGGGTCACAAGAACAGGCTCATGTTCCCCCTCCTGGCCATACTTTGTTTTAGTGCCTGAAGGCCCAACCCCTCCCCCAACATCACGTGAAGGTTGTTCCTAGTGAGAAAATTCTATAAATCTGATTTGATGTGCCAACGTACAGGTCAAGGTGGATATTTATGTCTAGGTATGTATTATGCTTTCCGAAATAGGAGGATGTTAGGCAGGGGGTTAGGCCTCCACCTAGGAGGATGACCTAGAAATGAGTCACACATAAAAATTTATCTATCTTGCATAGAGCTATGAACCACCTCCAAGAATTCACAAATGTCAAAGTAGTTGACATGGTGATGTAAAATAAACTCTACCCATAATTTTGTCAGAAAAACAAAGAGGCACCCTCCTATTATTGTACGGAGGTTTTTCAAAGACCATAAAACACATATCCATCCAGTTATCTAAAAATGGTTGGAAGGTGCATTGGTCCTTACAAATGCATCTCTTTGTGACTAGTGGTTGTAATCTAGTTCTAAAGTCAATAAACAACATCATCATGACGTTTTTTGAAATGTTAAGGTCTTTAACTTAGTTTTTATTTAGATCCATTCTATAATATTCATAAATTTTGGCCCCGTAATCAGAAATGTGAGTTAATTGGCCTTGGACATTTGTAATGGAAGATACAATGGTGTCTAGGGAAGTAGCTAGTGACAATCGTGAGGGCTCTCTGGTATTTTGTAAGTCTTGAAAAAGGGTTCTAAGAGATCTCAACCTTGCATCGAGTTCCATGTTTATTTTTACCAACTTGGGATTGGGGTTTGGTGTGCCTTCCAATGGTGATGTTGTGTTTACATTCTCTCCAGGTTCCATATTAATTAAGTGTGCTGCAATTTACTAAGGGAAAAATAATTTTTATTTTATTTTTATCATTTAAAAAAATTACGAAACAAAAATATCAAATTCCATCAAAATACTTACTTATACTTACTTGAAGACCATGTCAACGAAGTTTGGCAGTGATTTTTCCACCTCTCATCAATTTTCTCTCCCAAATTTGCTCAACCTCTCCTAAAACACATTGTGTGGTTGTGGTCTATCGCTAAAATAGATCTGTCATAGGAAATAAAATATTTTTACCCCATAGGAACATGCACATGTTCCTAGAGGATGTGTGTGTTCCTAGAGCATGTGCGTGCTCTTAGGAATGCACATGCATTCTTAATGAAGCTAAATTGGCAACCTCCATCCAGGTTCAAGGTGTTCTTATGATGATTTATGTGTGTTAATATTTGTTGTTTGTTTCTCTTGAAACCAACATTTGGTATCAAAGCAAGGTGATTTTATAAGTTTTCATGTGTGAGGCACTCCATGATAATGTTGGAGTGTAGATATGTTGAAGCTTGTTGGAGTTGCAGAAGGAAGTTGTAGAAGGAAACCACCAATCAAATTGCAAAGAAATAATGGTTGTAAGAAAGTGAGTTATTATTGAGAATGCCCATCTATAAGAAGAAGTTAATCATAAGTCCAAGTATTGTGAGTACGTTGATCTGTGTTCTCAATTTTTCCTTTTCTTGAGCATCGTCACACCCTCAACATTAGCAACTTGCGACGACGTCGCAGGCCACTGTGGTGCAACATGCAACAATTGGGGATCGTCGCACCCTTAACACTAGTAAGGTGCGACAATATTCTAAAATACGGTTTTTCAATAAGAAAAAGATGATTCCATTTCTCAGGGGAAAGTCTTATTTCTTCAATAGCCTTCAGGGAACAGAGAAGTAGGCAATACACATATCATTGGTGATCATGGGGGTGACGAAAATAATGTGTAACAGTGGTATTGAGTTTGGCATAAAGAATCCACTATAAAAATAAGGTTGCAAAGGTAGTGGTATCGACTATTGATGTCACATTCCAAGTTGTAGAAGAGTTGAGAATATCCACCATTCAATTTAAAGTGAAATTATTATTTAATTAAAGGAGTTGTCATTATGATTAAGGGTGCCACTATTCTATGTGCAGAAATCTGAGTAGCTAAATGTGATTTGAAGGATTGAGTGATATTTTTATTGGAATAAGGAATTCGGTGGTCGAGAGTCTGCACATAGAAGGAGATCAGAGCCATCATTGTCACCATCGAAAAAGTCAAGGAGATTCAAAGAATCATCATAAGGAACAATTTGTTGAGAATTACCCTACATGTCCTACATTTGTTGGGATGTCAACATTGATGTTAATAGCAATTGTGGAAGCGGTTCCATTAAGGTTCACATGATCGATGGACAAATACTTAATGCGGTCCTCTCCAAATTATGCACCGCCAAAGTCAAGCATATTTGTGTGAGTAACAATGAGATAAGCCACATATGAGTGCGAGTATTTACCTGGATGATGTTGCCTCATATTATGTTGGATTATCCAAGACATGATGTCATACTTGAACAATGACTCAACATTTCATAAGGGTGCTCCATGGAAATGCAAACTTATTTCTATTTTGGTAAGAAAATTTAGCATATCCAATAATGTTTGCATATATATATATATATATATATGATATATGCATGGAGTTAAAAGAAAATTAAAGTTTTCATTGGGAAATGGGAATAAATTTGATAAAAGAGATTTTTAAAGTTAAAGTCAATAATTTAAATTATCTCTAGTGTGTTGTACGTGGCAAGAAAGTTATCTTTCTTCACTATTTAAAAAAAAACAGTCCAATTAAAGAAGGTGAAATCCAAGTAATTGTAATTGTGGTGAAGTCATGATATAAATTTACAATGTAATATTATATCCTTTTAAGTAAAAAAAGGTTAATAAGGGTGACTGGAATTGTATTGGGTATTTAAATCTATTAGTGAGGGTATCTTATTAGTCCCTGTCGAAGGCACAGAGGGACTATAGCGATTGATAATTCATTGACTTCATACTAATATGTCTGTTGACTATATATTTTCGCATCATCTGCATTGTTCGTACTATAGAAGTAAACAATATTTTTTATATAATAAAAAAAACCTTATATGTCATCGTCTCATTGGAGAATATATTGGAGGTCTTATTGCTAGCTTCCTTGTTCCCAATGTTGTAAATGTTTAGATATCCAAAGTTCTGAGCTTAGACACACTTTTTTAATTTTTATTACATTTTTAATGAAATGTTTACATACTGAAAGTTCTGAGCATGGACGCTGTTTTTTAATTTTTTTATATTATTAATCCCTGTCGAAGGCGTAGAGGGACTATAGCGATCGATAATTCATTGACTTCAGATTAATAAGTCTTTTTATTATTATTTCTATTTGTATTGAAATGTTTCCATACTGAAGGTTCAAAGCATTGACACTTTTTTTTAGGTTCTTGAATAGGACTGACAACTTAAATGTTTACATAGTGCAAGGTCCTAAAACAGACCTGACAGCTTAAATGTTTTCATACCGCGAGGCCCTTAAACAACATGACAACCTTCAATGTTTACCTAAATAGGCTTCTCATAGTAAATATTTCCTCGAATTTTTCCATACAATGTTGCAGCGAATTTGGACAATATTGTTGTTTACCACCAATTGCATAGCCATTGTATGTTTCATATTTATTCTATGCTTGGAATGCAATTTGGTCATCGTTGAAGATACATACATTGTTTACTGGTTTGGTGGGTGCTTCTTGTTCGTTGGTTCGTCGGTTGTTGCTTGTTGTTGTTTGGTTCAACTTTGCAAGGTTGAGGACCTGTGCCTACAGTTGGACCTGTTGGTTCTTGTTGTTTCCTTTTGTTTACTTCAACTTTGTAGGGTTGGGATCCTGCATTCACAATTGGAGTTGTTTTTTTTACTTTGCAGGGTCCAGGTGTTGCACTCACAATTCGACATGCACTTTTGTCATTCATTGTTTCAGAGTATGTTTCAATGCCATAATTTCATTTTCTATTTGTTCTTTGTTGTTCACTGTTTTCAGTTTACAAGTAAGAATGTTTGATTATTTCTACTGGCATTCTCATCATATGTTTTTGGTTCCTTCTGTGCTTGGGCTGGAGTTTGGTAATCGTTGGAGATACATATGTTGTTTATTGGTTCAATGGTTGTTGATGGAATATCCAACAATACTAAGAGTGGGGGTGAATTAGTATTGCCTACTTTTTCCTATTAATTTCATCCATATTAAGCACACATATTAATTATTCAATTAAGAAATATATGATGAAAAACAAATGTTATGAACACAAGATTTTATCGTGGAACCCAATAGGGAAAACCACCAACTCTTTTCTATTAACTGCAAAATTCTTTTTCTTACAAGTTACATAGAAGGAATATATTCTTCCTTTTCGATCAACACCAACTGATCAGGATGCACCCACACCCTTTTTCACCAGCACCAACTGGTAGGAGGCTTCAACCCCCTGTTTAGTCAACTAAAACTAACAAGGAAGCACTTCCCTTATTCACCGACACCAACTAGTAGGAGGCTTTGACCCCCTTGTTTAGTCAGCTACAACTGAAAAGGAAGCACCTACTCCCCTTTCAGGCACCAACCTTCCTTTGCACCACCCAACCAACCTTAATTTCACAATGCAATTCAATCTCTTATTCTCTTCATGAATTTGATTCATGTCGCCATTAACACAAGTCTTATCAGATTTGACTTTTTGAACTTCGACTTGTTTTGCCTTGCTCCACCCTTCCTCCCTTTATGCAGGTTATAATACTCATAACACTTTTATTGTACTCTGTTCAAGGTGTTTATAAACACACAGAGATACTATCAATTCATCAAGTCTTCTTAGAATCATTAACTGATGTACTTTCTACTTGTCTGTCGCAATCTCTGCTTGTATGTTCTTCTGGCTATCTGTAGTCAAACTTCATCACTTGTTGTCTGGATTTTGTCATTTAATCTTCAATGAATCTTGTTGCAATCCAATAAAGGTATTCTATATCTAGTACTGGATTGCATAACTGTTGCTCTGTCTTCTTTTGTTCTTGATATTCAATAAGACATTGACATGCACCTTAGAATTAACAGTTCTTCATCTTGGACTCTACTTCTGTTTTGATATACTTATCTAAACTACAGAGGACCTTATTGTCATCACACAATCTCGTTTATATAATCTTCAAAATGATGTGAGAGTGATACACCATGTCCCTTTGTTTTGAACCGTCACATCTCTTCGTTTAACATTAACAATACTCACTATTATTATTCAAACATTAATGTTAATTCTTTAACTTAGTGTAAGTTCTTTTCGTAAATAAATCACTGGTATGGATTGATTCCTTTTTTAACTCGATTCCATATCTTTGTAAATATTGCAGAAACCGAGTTCTGCAAAGGTGCTTCCTTCGAACCATTTTCATATGATCACAGGCGTAGGACCACAAGCTTATGAATTTAAGCATTGCCTCATTTTACACTTATTCATCTATTTCATACGACTGCAGGTGGTGACCAGGCACTTGACAAAAATAAGTGCTTGATCTCTTCTCAAGATCAACGGTCATGTTTTAATCGCATGATGAGATGTAAGACTGTCGACACTTTGGGACATCAACTATTCCACTTACGTTTTCCTTCCACTGTACTTGATCAATAGTCAAGAATTCTCTCGAGGTGTTATTTATATCGGATGACTCATGTCCACTTCAGGATTTCAGCTTTCGGGACTTCGAGACTTAGGTCATTTGCTGGTGGTGAAACTCCCAAAGTAAAACTCCCATAGTGACATAACTTGCTGACGTCACTTGTTGACATGGCACGAGCCAAGTGGCTACCACATGTCACTCAGATTCATGATTTAAACGTACCTAAACTATCGATTTCATCTTGACACTTGCCATTATCTGATTGTGCCACGTGTCCTTGCTGACGTGTTCTACTGACATGGTCTGCCACATGTCCTTGCTGATGTGGTCTGCCACATGTCCTGCTGACATGGTCTACTGATGTAAATCTCCTTGATCTAATGGTCATAATAGAATATAAAATGTATCTCAGATCGATGGCTGAGTGTTACTTCGAATTTTCAGCTTTCGGAACTTCGGATATTTGATCTCTCGACTTCACAATAATTTCAAAGTGAGGTTCCCCAATGTGTAACTTCCTCACAACTTTTAACCCAAAACAAATGTTGTTCGCTGATCATGGTTTTTAGATCGACGACTTGATCTATCTGTGATAATGCTTTGACTTGGATTATATCCAACAACTCTTCTTTTAGCTTATCCTATCCTTCTACTTTAGAATGATCCAACAGTTTGTCGGATATTCAAATATTTGAATTCTTAGCCCTTTTTTCTAGACCCGTCTCACATGTGACCTTGGGCTATGACCCAGGGCTCAATTTCTAAGTGCTTCGCAACTTCAAACTTATCTCCTTGCAATTTCTCTGAATCATGAATCCATAAATTACAGGCAATGGGTGCTAGCTCCTCTTCCTAGGCCTGTCTCACATATGACCTCGGGCTATGACCCGAGGCTCAACTCCTGAGTGCTTCGCAACTTCGTGTTTCATGACTTCAAACTTATCTCCTCGCAATTTCTCTGAATTGTGAATATGTAGATTCATTTATCTATTGTCACATCCCCGCCTTCCAACCAACGACTAGGATGTCTTTGTAGCTTCAAACTTTGTAAATTCAATGCTCTCCTGCGTTCTTTCTTTGCTTATCTTATCCTTCCACTTTTAAAGTGATCCATCGGTCAAGAATGGTCTCGAAGTAGATCAACAATCAAGGATGATTGCGACATCCTCAACTAGCATGACGTTTAACACAATCGTCGAGTTCCGCAATGGAAATTGCTTGTTGGTAGTGGAACTGATGCTAACCGTAGATCTATTTGGCTAGTGACCATTGACGGTTGATGTGGATTGCAGAACCACAACATGCGAGTGGTTTAATTCGTCACCCAAGCTCCGCAATTCATCCTTGTCGTTGATATAGCGTGCATATCCGACGGTCATGACTTAATCTAGTCGTTGACCAATCCTCCAATGATCCTTCTCTTGTAACTCCCATATATGATGGTCTTGGTTATTCTTGTAATTATTATGGATGGCTTATGTGCATCATTTCTTCTTAGCCTCCTGTGCATCATCTCTTTTGAGATTTGATCTTCATTCACTAACCCTCCTAAGTTTTAATCTCTGCATGATTTAATTGAGCTTCATGTGCATCATATCTTCTCAAATACTGATCTTCATCTGCAAACCCTCCTGAGCTTTTTATCTCTTCATGTCGTCCAACTGTTTGACATCAATCATTATATGCTAACAGAATATTGTTGATATCAATGACAATTCGTCATACCAACTTATCATCACATCAATGATATCGACTGTTGACATCAATGACTATACATCAATGACACTATGTCCAACAATCTCCCCTTTTTTCATTGATGGAAACACACCGACTTCATACACAGTCTCCCCCTATGATGATGCTTCTCTCCTCAAAATTTATTATCCCCCTTTGACATCAATGGCAAAGGGTTTCTCCTCCTATGACTTGTCTATCTCTACATAATTTCATGTATATAATTTTTTACATCATAATTCTACTGCTGTGGATACCACTTTCCTACTGGAACACTGCGCAGTTGTAGATCATATTTTTCAAACAAACCTTGGATCTGTTCATTGATTCTCATCGATCTCTAGCCATGATATCAATTGTTTTTATATCATCCACCTTGATATCTGCACTCTCAACAATATTATGTAACCTAAGATTGTAGAATTTGCATATTTTCTTGGTAGAAGAAAATCCAAGAAAGATACCTTCATCAAATCTAGCATGACATTTTCTGAGATTCTCATCAAGCCTTTTGATGTAACACTTACTTCCAAAGACCTTGATGTATTTTACCGAATGAGCTCTTCCAAACCAGGGTTCATAAGGAGTTTTATTAATATTAATCTTGAGTTGACCTCTGTTCAATATGTATATTGTTGTGCTTACAACTTCCCTCCAATATTCATCAGATAATTTTTCTTCATTGAGCATAGTCTTTGCATCTTTTTGGACAGAGATCTTTTTTTTTTTTTTTTTGAGAAAGAGTTTTAGTGTATCATTAAAACAAGATTAAAATATTTCTGAGATAATCATCACTCAATTCTTCTTGATGTTCTTCTGTTGGAGATTCATCATCCACGTCACTTTTATGTGCACCAGAAGCTTATTTATCCTTGTCTAGAGAATATTCCTTATTAGAAGTTTAACCCACCAAACTCCTATTATAAACTTCATCAATTTCAGGAGCAATATATTCATCATCTTTCTTGTTTGGTACTTCAGATTTTCTTTTCCATGTCTTATTTAATCTTCTTGTCATATTGTGTGAAGCATTTCTTATTGACTATCTTTTTGAGTTCCAATAGTCATGGGATTTGTGGCCATATCCACCACAACTGTAGCACCTCGTAGTGTAACAATGTGTAGCAATATGTCCAACAAGATTGCAGTTCCAACATCTTATATTGTTGTTGAACCTACCAATTTGTTTTCTTCCATGATGTCTACAATCCAAGGCTTTATGACCATATTCATTACAAGAAAAACAATAACCATTAAAAACGCTCTCATACTTCCTTTGATTCATCCATGAAGGTGTCTCTCTTCTAAAATTTCTTTGAGGTGTATGAGTAGCTTCAGGATGTCTTCCTTGATCTGATATTTTAAATATTGTAATGTTGTTTTCATTCTTTGAACATGAAGGACCTGTGTCATACCTACTTTTCATTTTTATAAATGAAAGACTTGCATTAGACCTGTCTTCACCCTTTACAAATGAAGGACTTGCATCGGGTTTCTTAGGATTACTAATTTCTTCCTTGTTGTAGCCAAGACTAGATTTATCATTTGGTGATCTATGAATATCCAAGATCTCATCTAAGATCATTGATTTATTCAAGAAATTTACTTGGGTGTTTGACTTCTCAACCTTCTTTCTAAGATTCACAACTTCTGCTTCTTGCTTATGACATGATTCTTCTCTTTTGTTGAACTGGTTCCTCACTACCTCCTCTCTTCTTTTGGTTTATTCAAGTTGGGTCTTCAGATTGACATTGCTTTCTCTTAGTTCTTTTAGATCTGCAAGGATTTTGTTAAGTTCATCATCTTCCGTTTTTTCTTCTTTTACTTTACTGATTTCATTCTTTAATTTCTCAATCTCCTTTTATTTTTCTTCTAGCTGAATATTTTTCTCAGATATGACTTTTTCATGTCTTTGAGCATTTCCTTTATTTCCAAGAAATGCTTTTGACTCTTTTCAATAAATTCTTTAGTGTAGTCATGAAGAAAACTATAGTCTGAATAATCATGGTCATAGTGATATTCATAAAGACTCCAATCAACTTTCTGTTTGACCTTAGATAGTTCTTCTTCTACTTCTTTCATGGCATAAATGCTAACATAACATTCTTCCATTGTATCTAAATATTCTTCTTTACTTGCATGGGAGATTTTAATATCAACATTATTACAATCAGAAGATTGTGGAGAGTCTTTACCTTTACTGATGACCGAGTCTTCCTCTTCATCCTTGATAGGAATGTCTTTTGTGTCTTCTCTTTTGATTTGATACATATTCATGGGAGGATGAGAAGATTCTTTGGAGGTATCATCACAACACATGTCATCTTCAACATCAATCTGAGTAATAGAACTTGAACCTTTAATCATGTGTGCTTTTTCATATTCAAGGTTAAATTCGTTTGAAGGAATTCTTTGTAGACTGGGAACTTTATCAAGGGATTTAGTCCCTTTCTTGAATTTTTCAATAGTCTTAAGTTGATCCTTTTGTTTTTTACACCTTTTTTTATATTTTCTAAGATCATCCAAAGCACACTCAAGCTCAGCTTCAAGATTGACTTCTGCTTCAATGTCTGATTATTTTTCAAAAGTATCTTCATCACTAGAATTGTTGTAGACTGAACTTTGTTCCAATTGAAATGCTTCATTTGATTTTTCTTCTGAGTAGAGGTATTTGGTCTTGTCCCAAAGTTCCTTTGCATAATTATATTCACCTATCTTATTTTTGACATCATCAGGTAGTCCACCAAGGATTGTATTCATTGCCACTGAGTTACTTTTCTTGGATTTCTTTTGAGTTGGAGTCCTTACTTTGCTTGGTGGGAAGTAATCAGTGATCACTGAATTCCATACATCATGTCCCAATGCCTTCAGATGACTTTCCATTCTTGAACTCCAAAATATATATTCTTCTCTTCTAGGCATTAGAGTTCCATTCTTAGTGTAAATCTTTTGTCCATCCATGTGTGCTTAATTTGATCTTCCTTTCAGTTTGTTAGACTGTTCTTAAAGGAACCTCCCTCTGATACCAATTGATGGAATATCCNGGGGGGGGGGGGTGAATCAATATTGCCTACTTTTTCTTATTAATTTAATCCATACTAAGAACACATATTAATTATTCAATTAAGAAATATATGATGAACAAAAAACATTATGAACACAAGATTTTATCGTGGAACCCAACAAGGAAAACCACCATTTCTTTTCTATTAACTGCAAAATTCATTTTCTTACAAGTTACATAGAAGGAAGATATTCGTCCTTTTCTATCAGCACCAACTGATCAGGATGCACCCACACCCTTGTTCACCAGCAACAACTAGTAGGAGGCTTCAACCCCCTGTTTAGTCAGCTACAACTGACAAGGAAGCACCTACTCCTCTTATTCATCAGCACCAACTAGTTAGAGGCTTTGACCCCCTTGTTTAGTTAGCTACAAATGACAAGGAAGCACCTACTCCCCTTTCAGGAACCAACCTGCTCTTGCACCACCCAAACACCCTTAATTTCACAATGCAATTCAATCTCTTCTTCTCTTAATGAATTTGATTCACGTCACCATTAACACAAGTCCTATTAGATTTGAATTTTTGAACTTCGACTTGTTTTTCCTTGCTCCACCGTTCCTCCCTTTATGTAGGTTATAATACTCATAACACTTTTATTGTACTCTGTTCAAGGTGTTTATAAACACACAGACATACTATCAATTCATCAAGTCTTCTTAGAATCATTAACTGTTGTACTTTATACTTATCTTCCGCAACCTCTGCTTGTATGTTCTTCTGGTTATCTGTAGTCAAACTTCATCACTTGTTGTCTGGATTTTGTCATTTAATCTTCAATGAATCTTGTTGTAATCCAATAAAGGTCTTCTATATCTAATACTAGATTGCATAACTGCTGCTTTGTCTTCTTTTGTTCTTGATCTTCAATAAGACATTGACAAACACCTTAGAATTAACAGATCTTCATCTTGGACTTTGCTTCTGCTTTGATCTAGTTATCTAAACCACATAGACCCTTATTCTCATCACACAATCAAGTTTATATAATATTCAAAACAGTGTGAGAGTGATACACTGTGTCCCTTTGTTTTGAACCATCACACCTCTTCGTTTAACATTAACAATACTCACTATTATTATTCAAACATTAATGTTAATTCTTTTTAACTTAGTGTGAGTTCTTTTCGTAAATCAATCACATGTATGGATCGATTCCTTTTTTAAACTCTATTCCATATCTCTGCAAATATTGCAGAAACCAAGTTCTGCAGAGGTGCTTCCTTCGAACCATTTTCATATGATCATAGGCGTAGAACCACAGGCTTATGAATTTAAGCACTGCCTCATTTTACCCTCATTTCTCTATTCCATACGACCGTAGGTGGTGACCAGGCGCTTGACAAAAATAAGTGCTTGATCTCTTGTCAAGATCAACGGTCACGTTTTAATCGCATGATGATATCGACGACTGTCAGCACTTTGGGACATCATCTATTCCACTTACACTATCCTTCCACTGTACTTGATCAATGGTTGAGAATACTCCCAAGGTGTTCTTTAGATCGGACGACTCATGTCCACTTCAGGATTTTGGCTTTTGGGACTTCGGGCTTAGGTCATTTGCTAGTGGTGAAACTCCCGAAGTAAAATTCCCATAGTGACATAACTTGCTGATGTCACTTGTTGACATGGCACGGGCCAAGTGGTTGTGATGTGTCACTCAGATTCATGATTTACACGTACATGAACTGTCAATTTCATCTTGACACTTGTCATTATCTGATTGTGACATGTGTCCTTGCTGATGTGTTCTGCTGACGTGGTCTGCCACATGTCCTTGCTGACATGGTCTGCCACATGTCCTTGCTGACATGGTCTGCTGACGTAGATCTCCATGATCTAATGGTCATAATAGTATCCGAAATGTATCTCAGATCGATGGCTGAGTGTTACTTCGTATTTTCAGCTTTCGAGACTTTGGATATTTGATCTCTCAACTTCAAAATACTTTTGAAGTGAGATTCCCCGATGTGCAACTTCCTCACAACTTTTAACCAAAAACAAATGTTGTTCGTTGATAATGGTTTTTAGATCGATGACTTGATCTATCTGTGATATTGCTTTTCCTTGGATTAAATCCAACGACTCTTATTTTAGCTTATCCTGTCCTTCCACTTGAGAATGATCCAACGGTTTGTCGGGTATTCGAATATTTGAATTCTCATCCCTTTTTCCTAGACCTGTCTCACATGTGACCTCGGGCTATGACCCAGGGCTCAACTCCTGAGTGCTTCACAACTTCCCATTTCGCAACTTTGTACTTATCTCCTCGCAATTTCTTTGTATTGTGAATATGCAAATTCGTTTATCTGTTGCCATGTCCCTGCCTTCCAACCAACGACTAGGATTTCTTTGTAGCTTCGGAATTCGTAAATTAAACACTCTCGTGTGTTCTTGATTTGCTTATCCTATCCTTCCACTTTTAAAGTGATCCATCGGTCGAGAATGGTCCCAAAGTAGATCATCAATCAAGGATGATTGCGGGATACTCAACTAGCATGAATTTTAACACAATCATCGAGTTCCGCAATGGAAACTGCTCGTTGATAGTGGAACCGATGCCAACCGTATATCTATTTGGCGAGTGACCATCGACGGTTGATGTGGAATGCAAAACCACAACATGTGAGTGGTTTAATTCACCACCCAAGCTCCGCAATTCATCCCTATCGTTGATCTGGCATGCATATCCAATGATCATGACTTAATATGGTCATTGACCAATCCTCCAAACAATCCTTCTCTTGTAACTCCCAGATCTGATGGTCCTGGTTTGTCCCGTAATGATTATGGATGAATTCTGTGGATCATTTTTTTTTATCCTCCTGTGCGTCATTTCTTCTGAGATTTGATCTTCATTCTCTAACCCTCCTGAGCTTTAATCTCTGCATGATTTAATTGAGCTTCATGTGTGTCATATCTTCTCAACTGTTGATCTTCATTTGCTAACCCTCCTGAGCTTTTTATCTCTGCATATCATCCAACTGTTTGACATCAACCATTATATGCTAACGGAATACTGTTGATATTAATGACAATTCGTCATACCAACTTATCATCACATCAATGATATCGACTTTTGACATCAATGAAACTATGTCCAACAGTTGTTTCTTGTTTGTAGGTTCGTTGGTTCGTTGGTTCGTCGGTTGCTTCTTGTTGTTGTTTGGCTCAAGTTTGCGAGTTTGAGGTCTCAGGGCTGCAGTTGGGCCTGTTCATGCTTGCTCGCTGGTTTGTTGCTTGTTGTTTTATTTTTTTTACTTTGTATTTTCAAGGTTGGGGTCCTACGTCGGTAGTTGGAGCTATTTTTTTTTACACTTTGCGGTGTTCATGTCCTGCACCCACAAGTGGACCTGCGGTTTTGTCATTTTCCATGTTTGGCGAAGTCGAGATCTGGCACTTGTCCCGTGCCCACTTATCCTGCTCTTAAATTTTGCTCCAATTATTTTTCCTAGATCTGGACCATACCTGCATGTCTTTTTAAAATGTTCTTGTAGAAGAAAAGGATATTGAGATGGTGTTAGCAAGAGCGGTGTTCTATGGATTGCAAATTGTAGTATTCAGTTTCTATGTTGTTTGGCGTGCAACATTGCTAGCATAATGAATGTGTTCTCAAATGAATCACACCATTTACATTTGGACGAA
Source organism: Picea mariana (assembly GCA_032191745.1). Taxonomy (NCBI): domain Eukaryota; kingdom Viridiplantae; phylum Streptophyta; class Pinopsida; order Pinales; family Pinaceae; genus Picea; species Picea mariana. The sequence goes on from JASDQU011508042.1 coordinate 20,714, forward strand.
ACCATTATCATTCTAGGATACTTTAATGTTGACATGATACAAAATAGGGGCATAAAAAATAATTGGACAACTACA
>JASDQU011508043.1:13129-23209 GCA_032191745.1 Picea mariana
AAGCATACGTGAATCGATTAGAAGACTGAAGAGATGATTCTGATACTTTATAACAACAAAAGAGAATATCACTATAATGAAATAATGAACAGTGTGAATCAATTAGCAGACTCAAGAGATGTGATACTTTATAACAACAAAAGAGAATATCACTATAATGAAATAATGAACAGTGTGAATCAATTAGAAGACTGAAAACATAAATCATAACATGAAAGGCCAAAGATGAACAGAAAGCATTCACCAATGAACAGGAAAACAAATTTATCCCACCGCTATAAACATTGCATTTTATAACACATCAAACTCTTATACAATCCTTCAATAAGCTCCAAAGATAACTGAACCGAATATTCCATTCAATAGCTCTCACTACTCTCGCACACACTCTACAGTCTCTCTACCATTATATGGTGCAATATATATAGGGAGTTCTCATGACTTGCGAGAGAGTTCCAATGCCACATTTTCTGGAAACCCTAGCAGGATAAGTAATTAACACATTTTCCACCTTGGTTACTGTAATGAAAACAAAACGTGCAATAGAATACGTTGCTTTAACCTAGAACATATTTTGCCAAATTACTGTTCATTGTCCCTCGTCTCGTGCACTCTAGTGTGGCTATTCAGATCGTGGATGGACAGTCACTCGCAGCCCATTCTTGATGAAGAGACTGGGTCCCAACTTTGGCGCAGCAACGACATCCTCGTCTAGCAGTTTGAGACGATATCGGTAAAGGAGAGAAGCAGCCACCCATTTCATCTGCAAATAAGCAAAATCCTTCCCTAGACACACTCTTGGTCCTGCATTGAAAACTGGATATTTATAACTATCTTCCGGTGCAAACACTCCATCCTTGAGCCATCTCTCGGGCCTGAAGTCCCTGCAATCCTTTCCCCATATCTTCTCCATTCTTCCCATGGAATAAATGGCCTTGAGCACGATAGTTCCCTTCTTCAAACGTCTCCCGCCAGGCAATACCAGTCCATCTTCGGCCACCTCTTTAAAGTTGAGGGGAATGGACGGGTACAGCCTTAGCGTTTCTGACAGTGCTGCATGCAAATAGTGCATCTCTTTAATATCTTCAGCCCTAAAGTTGGTAAATAAGTTTTTCTGGGGATTATGATCCGATCGTGATCGATCCAAGATCCGCTGGATTTCTGACAATATCTTCTCTTCTACGTCTGGGTGTTGGATGAGAAGCCAAAAGAACCAGGAGAGCGCAGCAGAAGTAGTGTCCCGCCCTGCAAGAACGAAGTTCATACACATATCTCGGACCTCTTTATCAGACAAAACACCACGCCCATCATCTTTGAAACGCGTTTGCATCACAATAGACAACAAGTCAACCCGCTCACAGCTTGTGCCACTAGCCAATTCCTCCCGTCTTTGTAGAATTGCTTGTTCAACAAAACTGTTAATGGTTCGTACAGACGCTTTGAGCTTTCCTTCCATTCCGATGCCCAGAAACCTCATTGTCTTCCATACAGGGTGAGGCGTAATGAATCGATACGCGGTGGCTTCAATCGCTTCGTGAAACGCTCTCTCAACCTCAATATCTTCCAGGCCAGGACTGAGACAACCAGCATCGACTCCAAAAACAACAGTGCAAATGCCGTCGAATGCCAAACGGACGATGACATCTTGAATGTCCAGAGCCGAGGCGCTTCGAGATGCGTGTTCCAGCACAGCCACAAGCCTCGAGTTCGCCAATACATCCATTGTATCAATCAACTTCCTCTTGAAGGCTGGGGAGTGGAAAACGGAACTCATCATCTTTCTTACCGACACCCATTCTTCGCCGTCGGCAGTGAGGATTCCATCGCCCATAAGCTCCAAGAAGATAGATTTGAAATAGCGACCCTTGGGGAAACTGCTAAACTTGGTCTTCACAATGTACTCAATGTGTTTGGGATCTGTGGTGACAAATGAAAACCCCATCCAATGACTCTTTAATTTCAGGCTTCCACCATAACGTTGAATCAGCTGCGTAATCCAGTCGTAAATATCATTCATATTAACAAAGAAATCAACAAGTGTTTCCAGTAGTTGCGAGAGAAGAGGCCCCCTCATCTTCCCGAGGAACACAAGATATTGCCATAATATGAAGCTTAGAATGATCATCACCACACCAAATGCTGCCTTCTGACTCAGAAACAGCTCCAACGAGCTCTCCATCTCCATCTCGTTCTCTGAACATATGCATACCATCTCTGAACATATAGATTTATTCTTGCATCTCGATTTGTTGCGACTGTCTAATTGTCTGTTCCCTTGCTGTCTCTGTTAGGTAACTTGTTTTATTACGTGTACTTCACTAAAACAGAAGCATAGATTCAATACATGCGAAAAGATTGAAACGAATTTGTTGTCCGTGCTTCAATAAGTGTGCAGAGGAAGGTCCACTGGATGGTTGGTCAAGTTATAACCACATAATTCATGGTTTTCACCAACTTTCAAGTTTTTGCTGGACGGGGCATTTATAGATAAACTTTATTATAGATAAAGTTTATCTATGAATGCCCCTTATGAGGTGGGAGGATGATCATTAATAGAAGTGACAATTAGATGATCACAGTAATTTCATTCAATAATAGATCATTTCATTCATTAATAGATAAACTTTATTAATAATAAAGTTTATCTAATAATAAAGTTTATCTATTAATGTTTCACCCTCCCCACCTTTTATATGAGAGGGGTATTAATAGATAAACTTTATTTATAATAAAGTTTATCTATTAATGCCTTCTATATGAGGGTGGGAGAGGGAAGCATTAATAGATAAACCCTCTATATGAGGGTGGGAGGGGGAAACATTAATAGATAAACTTTATTAAAGGTGGGAGGGGGAGGCATTAATAGATAAACTTTATTATTAATAAAGTTTATCTATTAATGCCTCAATAAAGTTTATCTATTAATGCCTCCCCCTCCCACCCTTATGTAGAGGGTTTATCTATTAATGCTTCCCTCTCCCACCCTCATATAGGAGGCATTAATAGATAAACTTTATTATGAATAAAGTTTATCTATTAATGCCCCCCTCATATAGAGGGTGGGAGGGGTGCAGCATTAATAGTTAAACTTTATTATTAATAAAGTTTAACTATTAATGCCCCCCTTGCCACCAATAAAGTGTATCTATTAATGTCCCCCCTCATATAGAGAGTAGGAGGGGGCGAACATTAATAGATAAACTTTATTATTAATAAAGTTTATCTATTAAAGTTTATCTATATAAAGGGTGGGAGGGAAGGGGCGGTGTTTAATTTATCAATTGAAGAAATTTTAAGGTTATCAATTGAAGATGTGGCATATTTTTGGTGGTTCTTCTAAATCAATGAATGAGATGTCATGTTCATAACTTTCAAATGAATGAAATTACTCTGTGATCATCTAATTGTCACTTCAAATGATTAACAAACTTAATTGAAATTACAAATTTATTTCATTGTTAACTTTTTATCATTTTACATTATTAAATTTACATTTGTGCCACTTTTGCCATATCTACCATACCAAACAGATGGTGGCCACCATAATTGCTTACTCACTTATGACATCCTCATAATTACCATTAGTTTCATATTCTTTCTTTGTATTCAAGAAATCATGGCCAACTTCTTCATTCGATTAATGAATTATGTCATTTGTCTTTTTGCAATGAGTTTGTATTTGAGAGTAACTACACTTTATTAATGAATTATGTTTTTTGTTTTTTCACAACACTAATAAAGTTCATTAATAAAATAAACTAGCTTTGAAAATTAATATATTAATAAAGTGGATTAATAAAATAAGTTAGTAACTTTGAAGGCTTTAGGGTTATGGTTTTTAATAATATATTACTAATAAGGTTAGGGTTATTAGAGTTAGGGTTAATGTATGTATTATTTATACATTAATTATTGGTAAAGTTAAGATTATTGTTATTAATATTAAATTATTATAGTAAAAAGTGATTAATATTATATTATATTATTAATATTAGTGATTAATATAATATCAATTATATTGATAATTAATGATAATTAATATATTTATTATTAATATAAACAAATACTACTTATTATTATTAGTGAATAGTAATAATAGCTATTAATATTATTAATACTATTTTATTGATTTGTTTAATCATAACTAATAGTCATTAATAATACTATTAATAAATTTTTATTAATACATTAAGAATTATTATACATTAATAATTATTAATTAATAATGCTAATTATATTATTAGTTATTATTAATATACATAATTAATATATACAATGAGTACTTTAGGTATGTAACATACATATCCTTTATACACTAATTATTAATCAATATTAATAATTAAAGATGTCATTAATAATGTATCAATATATATTGAAGTAAATGGTTATTAGGATTAGGGTTATGGTTATTAAGGTTGGTGTTAAGGCCACATTAGGGTTAGGGTTATTCTTATTAAACTTAGGTGCATGGTTATTTGTATTAAGGTTTATTTTATAATAACAATAAAATGATTTGAATTCAATTTAAATAATAATAATAAATGGAAAGTGAATGTATAGAAAAATAAATAAATAAATAAATAGATATCTCCAAATATTGAAAATAAAATGAAGGTGATTTTGATTACAAATTGATAGCAATCTACTTTTCATTTTTGGGAGATTATATGTATATATAATATTTAAAAATAAATGAAATATTTTAAACATTTTATATTTTTATAAAAATATATATATTTGATAATGAGTATTTTTTTTATATTGATAATGAATGCTTTGTTTTTTAATTGATATGGGCATAAGCTCCATATTATAAGAAAGTTAATGTTCCTTGTATTCTAGTTAAAGTTATTTTATATGAATTTTAATATACTATTTTTTAGTAATTTAATCTCTTTGTAAGAAAGAAATAAAATATTATACATTTAAATATATTTTTTATAAATTTATTAAATATCAATTTTTATTATATTAAAAATATATATAATAAACTTGAAATTTGGTGTATAAACTTCATTTAGGATAAGTCAATTATTACATACATTTAATTAATTAGATATTAAAAATGTTTGACATAATTTCAAATTAAATATATCTATAACATATATATTACTACATAATAATAATAATAATAATAATCTATTTTTAAGGTCACGATCAAGCCACACCAATATATTACTACATACATTTTTATACAATTGGATGTTGAAAATGTTGATATAATTTATTAAATTTCAAATTTTATTATATTAAAAGAAAATATAATTAACTTGAAATCAGTTGCATAAACTTCACTTAAGATAAGTCAAACATAGCCTCGTCATAGCAAAGTGATGAAAATAGCCTCCTCATCGCAATGTTATACAAATATCTTGTCGTTATAAGGTGGCAAACAATGTCTTGTCATCGTAATGTGATGAACATAGCCCCGTCATCACAATAAATGTCATGTTGTTGCAATATGTTGAACATACGACATTCATGTTCATCACATAGCCATATGACATACGATGAACATACGATATTTATGTTCATAACGTAACCACTTTTTACTTAAATCTCATGACGTGGCAATGTGATGAACATAGCCCCATCATCACACTATCCCTATCATCGTCAATATGTGACAAACATTATCCTATCGTCGCAATGTTATGAACATATCCCCATCTTTGCAATGTGATGCAAATAGCCAGTCATCATAATGTGAAGCAAATATCTTGCCCTCCCAATGTGACAAACATAGGCCTGTCATCGCAATGTGACGAACATAACCATATTGTTGCAATGTGACGAACCTAGGCTTATACGTTGAACATATGATGTGGCGAACATAACCATATTGTCGCAATGTGACGAACATAACTATGGTTGACCTTGATTGACCATGACCATGGTTGACAATGGTTAAACATGGATGGCCATAACCATATTGTCACAATGTGATGAGCACAACGATATTTTCGCGATGTGATGAACGTGAGTGGCCATAACAATATTTTCGCAATGTGACAAGCATGTCTTGTCATAACCATATTGTCGCAATTTGATGAATATAACCATATTGTCGCAATGTGACGAACATGACTGGCCATAACTATAATGTCGCAATGTGACAAACATGACTGGCCATAACCATAATGTCGCAATGTGACGAACATAACCTCGTCATCACAATGTGATGAACATAACCATATAGTTGCAATGTGATGAACACAACTTCGTCGTCCTAATGTGATGAACATATCCTCATCATCTGTGGCACAAATATCATGTCATCATAATGTGACAAACAATGTCATGTCATCACACTGTGATGAACATTGCCTCATCGTCGAAATAAATAGCATGTCATCACTATGTGATGAACATACAACATTTATTTCCATCACATAGCCATTCAACATACGATGAACATACGACATTTATGTTCATCACATTGCCAATTTTTACTTAAATGACCTGTCATTGCAATTTGATGAACATAAACCCCTCGTCCCAATATCGCCATCATCGTCAATATGTGGCAAACAATATACTCTCATCGCAATGTGATGAACATAGCCCTTGTTGGTTGTGGACCCTGATTATCTTCTTGATTCAGAGGTCTTTTACTTTCAACTGTGTTTATACCCCATGAAGTATTTACACCCCAGAAGTATGTACACTCTTCCATGTGGGGGAGTGCAAAGGCGGGGTACCCCCTCTGCGGGGTCCTGGGGGGTCTGGGGGTAAGCAGGCCCCCAGCGGGGTTTCGGGGGTGAAGCCCCCGAAGGAAAATTTGCCTTGTAAATGTATATTGTAATTTCATTGTAAATCTGGACCATTCATTATAAGGTCACAGATCTAACGATAGAGATTATGTTAGGGTTTTTTGCCCTAGAAGGCAACCCTCTTTTATGAGGGAAATGTATTGCGGCTATGATGGATGGCGAATATTGTATTTTGAGATAGGAGACTGTGAGAGAAAGAAGAGGAAGTTACAACGGGTTTGTTGTAGGTTGTATCCCTTCATATGTTGGATAATAATAAAGAAACGACCTGGCAATTTCTCTGGTGGGCGTAGCCCACACTGGGTGAACGACGTAAATCTGTGTCTCTATTGTATTGTGTATCTTTTGTGTTTTGTTTCTGCATTTGTTTTATTTTATTGCTCCACGGTCTTGTTTTTCTAACAACTAGTATCAGAGTGAAAGGTAACTTGCAGGAAAAGAGGATTCCTAGTTCGAGTGGGAGCAATGTCGAAAGATGGAAAGTTTAGGGTTGAGAAATTTAACGGCCAAAACTACCAGTTATGGAAGATGCAGATGGAAGACTATTTATATTAGAAGGATCTATTCCTACCATTGGGCGGAATAGCAAAGAAGTCGGCGGCTACGAAGGACGAAGAATGGGAGATTCTTGACAGAAAGGCTCTAGGAACGATACGACTGAGCCTGGTAGTGTCGGTGGCTTTCAATATTTCCAAAGAAAAGACAATGAAGGGTTTGATGGACGCATTGGCCAAATTGTATGAAAAACCCTCGGCGTCCAATAAGGTATTTCTAATGAAGAGATTATTTAATATGAAGATGTCGGAAGGTGGGTCTGTTGCAAATCATTTAACTGATTTTAATACGGTTACTAATCAACTAAGTTCTGTAAAAGTGGACTTTGATGATGAGGTGAGGGCTCTTCTAATCTTGTGCTCATTGTCAGAAAGTTGGAATGGCTTGGTCATGGTTGTAAGTAACTCTGTCTCTGGTTCAAATACTTTAAAATTTGATGATGTTGTTGGTGTTATCCTTAGTAAGGAAATGCGACGGAAAAGCACAGGTGAGACATCAAGAAATGCGTTGAACAAGGAGAACAGGGGAAGACAAAAGGATAGAGGAAAGGGTTTCGGGAACCATGGGAATTCTAGGAAGGGCAGATCCAAATCCAGACTTGGAAAGATAGAGTGCTGGAATTGTGGAAAGAAAGGACATCTGAAGAAAGACTGCAGAGCTCCAAAGAAACAAAGAGATGGACAATAGGAGAGAAATTAGGAAGCAAATGTAACAGGTGATGTGTTACAAGATGCTTTGATTCTTTCTGTAGATAATATTTCTGAGTCTTGGGTAGTAGATTTAGGGGCTTCATTTCATGCCACACCCCATAGGAAACATTTTCTAGATTATGTTCAAGGTGATTTTGGACAGGTTTATTTGGGTGACGATGCACCATGCAAAATTGTTGGAATGGGAAAGGTAAAAATAAAGCAACACAATGGAAACCAATGGTTGTTGAAAGAGGTAAGACATGTTCTAGATTTAAGGAAAAATCTAATTTCAACAGGGCAGTTGGCAAGTGAAGGTTGTATATCCATATTTACATATAAGACATGGAAGGTCATCAAAGGATCATTGGTGATAGCGAAAGGAGAGAAGGTAGGTACATTGTATTTATGTACTGGTAATGCTGACTCTTCTATCTCTTTAGCTTCTACAGGAGTGGATACAGCACTGTGGCATCATAGGCTTGGACACATGAGTGAGAAGGGGATGCAGATACTTCACAAAAGAAATTTGTTGCCAGATCTTAAACAAATTGATTTGGACTTCTGTGAGCATTGTGTTTATGTAAAACAGAAGAGAGTCAGATTTCTCAGAGTCGGAAAAGAAAAGAAGAGTGAAAGGTTAGAGCTTGTGTATACAGATGTATGGGGACCAGCTCAAGTATCATCTCTTGGTGGCTCTCATTATTATATTACTTTTATTGATGATGCAACTAGAAAAACTTGGGTTTATTGCATTCGACAAAAATCTGATGTTTTTTATACTTTTAAGAAATGGAAATCTTTGGTTGAGAATGAGACAGGAAAAAATTGAAGTGTCTCAGATCAGATAATGGAGGTGAATATTGCAGCAAGGAGTTTGATGATTATTGTTCATACCATGGGATTCGTAGAGCGAAGACAGTTCCAAGAACACCACAAGAAAATGGTGTGTCAGAAAGGATGAACAGGACAATCATGGAGCAGCAAGGAGTATGAGATTGCATGTTGGTTTGCCCTTATAGTTTTGGGCAAATGATGTAGATACTATTGTTTACTTAATAAACAGAGGACCTTCAAGCTCTTTGAATGGTAGAATTCTAGAGGAGGAATGGACAGGAAAAAAGGTAAACTATTCTTCTTTGAAAACTTTCGATTGTGAAGCATTTGTCCATATTGATAAAGAAAATAGAACAAAGCTTGAGGCAAAATCCAAGAAGTGTACCTTTATTGGATATGGTGTTAATGATTTTGGTTATCGCTTATGGGATTATGAAAATAACAAAATCATTAGGAGTAGAGATGTCATATTCAATGAGAAGGTCATGTACAAAGATCAGTTTCAGGGAAAGAAACAAGAAAAAGAAAAACAAGAATACACACTGCTTGATGAGATCACTGAAAAAGAAATTCCAAAGGAACCAAAAAATCAAAATGTACAACAACAGGGGCAGCGGGTACCTCAAACACCTGCAAGTGTTGTTAGAAAATCTACCAGGTTAAGTATACCCCCTGAACGATACTCTCCTTCATTGTATTATTTATTGTTGATTGATTCGGGTGAACCAGAATGTTATGAAGAGGCAATGCAGGTAGACACCAAAAGGAAGTGGGAGCAAGGCATGAAAGAGGAAATGGATTCCTTGGTAAATAACCATACTTGGGACTTGGTTCAGTTGCCTGCAGGAAAAAGAGCATTGCAAGTTGAAGGAAGAAGATGGAGGAGAAAAGTGGTATAAGGTTGGACTTGTTGTAAAGGGGTTTGCACAAAAGAAAGGTATAGAGTTTGATGAAATATTTTCTCCTGTTGTTAAAATAACTTCAATTAGAACTATTTTAAGTCTTGTGACAGTAGAAGATTTGCATCTTGAACAGTTAGATGTAAAAACATCTTTTCTCCATGGGGATTTGGAGGAAGAGATTTATATGCAGTAGCCACAGGGGTATGAGGTCAAAGGGAAGGAGAATTTGGTATGCAGGTTGAAGAAGAGCTTATATGGCCTAAAGCAAGCTCCAAGGCAGTGGTATCTGAAGTTTGACAGGTTTATGACAGAACAGGGTTATAG
>JASDQU011508044.1:0-22704 GCA_032191745.1 Picea mariana
TTTATTATAGACAAGTGTGAAGGTGTTGGAGACGGCAAAGAGCAAGGAAAGAATGGAAATCTCTGAAAAGCGGTCGGACGAGATTCAAAAAAGGGTTATGGGGATACTTGGGACAACTGAGTGTTGCACGGTCAAATTTCATGTATCGGAATTTTTGAGTGCAAAATGTGTACAACATAAGAGATCATGATGGGGCATTTCAGCAGCCGATTTGTATATTTGCGGAATTATGGAAAAGTGGCTAACTACAGAATAGGGAAATTGCTAATTGCATTCCTAGAAATAAGATCATATATATAATTGGCAACTTCTAATTGCAAAGGGGTGCAGGCACAGGAAACAACGACTAGGAACTGAATATTTCTTCAACCCGCCAAACCGACGATCCACCAAAGAAATTTGAAGAAATGGAGAAGTATGGAAAGAGGACAGATGGGCTTCAAAAGGGGGTGACAATAGTTCCACAAAATAGGCAAGGACCCAACAGTTAAATTGTATTTCTCGGAAGTTTTCAGTGCAAAATGTATACCACGGAAGAGGGCATGATAGGTGGACCGTAATACGGAAGAGGGCATGATCTAAGGCCGGTTGAAAATATGTATATCACGGAAGTGAGGGTAATATTCGTAGGCCATGGAACAACAAAAGTCCAATTTAGAGCCTGCCTACCAGGAATTCGCGGTCGGAGAAGTTTCTGGGTATGGAATGGGGAAGCGTTCAGTCAGTGTTGCGGTAAAAGAGAACGAGTGCAAGTGTGAACCAGGAATACGATCCGCAAGTTTACTTGGTTCTTTCTTTTATGCTTCGTCTGTCAATTTGTATATCGTGGAACTCCGAGGCATTCTATTAGCGAGCCAACCAACAAGTTTGACTGTCAATTTTTATAGTGCGAAACTGTTGGTGCTATTTGCAGGACACATAACTATAGAGGAAATGATTTTCCCTTTAATATAGCTTCTGTGCCACAAATGTGGTAGGGTCAATTTAAATAAAGGGGAACCGGTCGTTGGAAAAGCGTGAATCCGACAAACCGCACAGCAAGGCATTTTCGGGAAAAAAACGATTAAGTAACTAGGAAGAGAAAATACATGGAATAAAAGAGTGGGAAAATAGAAAGGCGAAAGGCAGTTTTCGTAAGCGCAAATTGGTTTCAAAGAAGCCCCATTGTTGCAAAACCATCATTTTCTACTAATCGCCAGCAAATGCATTGTTGAAGATTAGATTTTATTGCAATTGTACCAAGATTTATAGTAATTTATAAAATATTAAGTGCATTGTAGTTTTTGATACATTCTTCCATCACTGTAACATATTAACTTAACTACTAAACTTCATTTTCTACTAGTTTCCAGCAAATGCTTTGTTGAAGATTAAATTTTATTGGAACGTGTGGGTGTAACTGTGTTCTTGATACATTGTTCCAAGACTGCAACATATTAACTCTAGTATTAAACTTCTTGCATTATGGGTTGTTAGAATTAAAACTTAATAATGATTTTGCTGCAACATTGTACACTGGTATTGCTATGTTCTATCTGCATTATGAATATAATTGAACGTTGGTTTGAAACTGTGTAATCCATTTTTTGTTTGCATAAAAGGCTGGTGGATTGACCCAATAGATTGTCATATAATTGTTAGATGTTCCATCTTAGAAAAAATAACCTAAGTAAACACAATATCGAAGAAGTACGAGAGCACTGAGCCATGCCAATGAGAACTTCTGTTAAATCCAGAAAAGAAGCAGCAAGGAAGAGTCGAAGGAAAATTTCTTAATAGAAAATCCATGTAAAAAAAAAAAAAAAACACCCAGTATTGTACATCTATCCTTAGAAATTGGACCTAGTTCTTCGGGCCAAAACATTGAACGTTTCTGCGACAAACACAGGCATGGGATCCGCAATATGCAAGATCCTCACAGTTTTCTCCTCGATGAATCATCTTGTGCTGAAATTGATAGTTTTCAGAAGATTCACGTGAGGAAGAAGAGAAAAAATGTTGCAGGGAAAATGGAATAGGCCTTTGTTGAAACCGCCTCTGCATAGTCCAAAAAAATTCAAGAGCATAGGTTGTGCGTGCAATTCTAGAGGCCCAAATTAATCCATTCTGGGTGGAAGGAGATGACTAGTAGAAAAATGCCTTGCAGCAGTGAGAGTTTTGGACTTGATTCCTGAAGATGTTAATAAATATTTTTTTGGCTTGAAATATATCTCTGGGAGCATCAACATATCATTGCTTTACAGTGAAACTCTTCCGCCCATAACAGACTAATTTGGAATTCTGGAATTCCTACTTTCGTGCTGCAAAGTGGATTTTGCGTTTACCGTCGGTTTCTTTTCTAAAACTCCTTTTGGTGTTTTCAGGACCGCTATCACTGAGCTGGGAAGTTCCGTCCATTATGGTTGATTTCAATTTGGGCACAGGAGTGGGAATATTCTGTGCATTGCCATCATCCATTTTCGTATCATCGGCCATCAGATCATCTTCTTCCGGCTCGGAATTCATGACATCAACTTGTGCGTCAGCCATGAATGCAACTGGGCAGGTTCTCTGAGCAGGCATGGTTGCCTTGGAATTCTTTGGCTTGAAATATATCTCTTGGTGCACCAAGGGACCATCTTCTTCTTTTTTCCTGGGCAGAGGGAGATGAGTAGTAAGAATATGCCCTGGAATAATGGAACCTCTCGCCATTATGCCCCAATGTGTTTACTGTGGTTGGATAGAATTGTTGCCACAAGTTACTAAGAATTTTCGTTTTCTCGAGACGATATTTGAAATGAAAATCGAGGAGGGGTGAGATAACTCTCCGCAAATTATGGTTTAATGCGTATCAATGGAATATCTTCTCGAGCCTTTTGTTGATCAATGACAATCTCTAGGGTTCGTGCGGAATGAGTTGTCACCATCACAACTCACTAATTGCAGAATTTGAAAAAAGTGTGAAGGTCGCGGTGACAGCGAAGAGAGATTAAGAATTAGAAATTTCTTAAAAGCGCCAACCCACCGGCGCACAAAAAACAAATTGCATCGTGTTTGAAATGAATACTTGGAAAGGATAACATATTTGTGCCCAAATCTTAGTTTAATTCGTAGTAATGACAAATCTTCTCCAGACTTCTGGACATTAATAACAATCTTAACGGTTCATGTAGGATGAACTACTAGCATTAAAGCTTAATTATTGCATATTTGGAAATAAGTACGAAGGCAGCGGTGATGGAAAATTTCGGCTAGGTACCGGCTAACCCGGGAAACCGATTCCAAGAAATACCTAAGTATGGAAAGCGACTGGGCGGGTTACAAAAGAAAAACGGTAGAAGATATACCCAAGAGACGTGAAGGGACGATGGTCATATTGCATCTCAGTGACATATATCGATTGTCAATTTGTATGTCGTGGAATTTCGGTTGTTGTTTGTGCACAGGGGAACAACGGAAGCACAATGGTGAGATGGAAATTTATATATTGTTGAACCTTGGGTTATGTATATAAAAGCATGAAACATTGGGGGAAAGGACCAGGCAAACACAAAGCGAAAGTATACGATATGAAGGGGGGTTTGTTTGCAAATTTGTAAATCGCGGAAGTCCAGGTGCTAGGCGTAGGTGGCGGAACAATGGAAACGAAATGTTAAGGCCGCCTATGCAGGAACCCGCATTTCAAAAAAGAAAAGCATAGAGAAAAGAGAAACTAGAAAATTTCAGAAAAACGAGTAATACACACTAAATATGTACTTAGCCATTTTTTGAATCGCGGGTTCTCGGACGGCCGGGCTCTAAATTGGGCATCCATTGTTCCCTAGCCTACAAATAACATTCAGAATTCTGTGATATACAAATTGGCCAGCGGACCTGCGGGGTGGCTCGTTCAAAATTGCACTCGTTTCGTTTCTTTTCATACAAACTGTACTCGGAGCTCTACGATATACAAATTGACAGACGGACTTCAGGGCTGGCAGCCTCGAGTGTGAGATTGTTTACGGATGTTAATCCCTATTAACTATTGGACATTATCTAAAGACATTCTTTTGAATACTAAATTATTAATATTAAATATTGATATTGTACAATTTAATTAGACAAGGAGGTCTGTACAATATGAAACAGGGAAGCAATCGGTCATTCGGGCTGTTGATATAAAAGTAACTGAAATCTGAATACATGAATATGCCAACTTCCTTACCAAGAAATTTTTTAAAAAGAACGAGCAATACATAAAATCTATTTTTATAAAGTACAAACATGAGATTTTATAGAGCATGTACTGTTCCCACATTCCATACTTAAGCCAATCTTTGGATCACGGGTGCTTAGCCTGGCGGGCTTAAAATTGAGCCTCTATTGTTCCGTTAGCTACAAATAGCACCCAATAGTTCCACGATATACAAATTGACAGGCGGTCTTGTGGGCTGGCTCGCTCAACATTACATTTCTATTGTTTTGTGTCGTTCAAACAACACTCGGAGTTCCGCCATATACAAATTCACAGATGGACTCGAGGGCTGGCAGGCTCAACCTTGCGAGTGTTTACGAATGGTGATCCCTATGAACTATGTAATACTACCAATGGCCTCACGGGCCGGCGAGCTCAAAATTAGGGCTTTCTTGTTCCGTGCCCTGCAAATAGCACCCAGAGTTTCGCAATATACAAATTGACAAGCGGATTTGAGGACTATTTCAATTTTAAGGGCCTTGTGTTGAGGTAATAACACAATTGGGCTTGGGCCAGTTTACATTCATTTCTTACAATATCAAAGGGAGAAGCGGTTGGTCGGGCTGGTGATCTAAAAGTAATTGAAAACCCAAGTCGTGAATCCGCCAACTTTCGTAGGTAGAAGTTTTCTGAAAAACGACTAACACATACTAAGTATGAACTCTTACAAGGTATGGACACAAGGTTCTTATAGAGTTTGTACGGATCCCGCATTTCATACTTGGCCACTTTTTTGATTGCGGGTTCTCAGTCTGGTAGGCTCAAAGCTGGGACACTATTGCTACGTATCCTACAAACAACACCCATAGTCCTGCGATATACAAATTGATAGCCGAAGCTGCGGACTGGGTCGCTTAACATTGCAGTGCTATTGTTATGTGTCTTCTAAATAGGATTCGGAGGAAACGAGCAGTACATAGTAAAGATGTACTTCTAAAAACTATTGACATGATATTTTATAGAGAATGTACAGATCCCTCATTCCATACTTAGCCACTATTTGTACGACGGGTTCTCGGGCTGCCGGGTTCAAAATTAGCACTCTGTTGTTTCGTGTCCTACAAATAGCACCCACATTTCCGCGATATACAAATTGACAAGCAGACTTGCCAGCTATTTGAATTTTAAAGGCCTCATATTCATGTCATAGCACAATTGGACTTGGGCCAATTTATATTCATTTATTACAATATCAAACAGGGGAGCGGTTGGTCGAGCTGGTGATATAAAAGTAAGTGAAATCTGAAGTCGTGAATCTGCCAACTTCCGCACCTACAAGTTTTTCAAAAAACAAGTAATACATACTAAGTATGTGCTCTTATAAACTATGGACATGAAATTTTTATAGAGCATGTACGGATTCACCATTCCATATTTAGCCACTTTTTTGGATTGGGGGCTCTCGGGCTGAAAATTGGGCCTCTATTGTTCCGCGCTCTACAAATAGCACCCACAATTCCACGATATACAAATTCACAAGCGGACCTGTAGGATGGCTAGCTCAACATTGCACTTTCATTGTTTCGTGTCCTCCAAATAGCACTCAAAGTTCCACGATATACATATTGACAGATGGACTCGAGGGCTGGCGGGTTCAAGTTTGCCATTGATTACGGATGGAAATCCCTATCAACTATTAAATATAAAATTTTTCTGAAAAACGAGCAATACATAGTAAACATGTACTTTTATAAAGTATGGGAATGACATTTTATAGAGCATATGCGGATCCCTCATTCCATACTTAGGCACTTTTTGGATGGTGGGTTCTCGGCCTGGCGGGATGAAAATTGAGTCTCTATTGTTCTGTGTCCTACAAAGAGCACCCATATTTCCGCGATATACAAATTGACAGGCGGACTTGCGGGCTGGTTGGCTCAACATTGCATTTTTATTCTCCCGTAGCGATTCCGTATTAATTCCATATTTAGCCACTTTTTTGGATCGGGGGCTCTCGGACTGGTGGGATGAAAATTGGGCCTCTATTGTTCCGCGCTCTACAAATAACACCCACAATTCTACGATATACAAATTGACAAGTGGACCTGCGAACTGGTTGGCTCAACATTGCACTTTCATTGTTCTGTGTCCTCCAAATAGCACTCGGAGTTCTGCGAAATACAGATTGACAGATGGACTCAAGGGTTGGCGGGCTCAAGTTTGTCATTGTTTACGGATGGAAATCACTATCAATTATCTAACATATCTAAAAACATTATTTTCAATACTAAATTATTAATATTAAATATTGATATTGCAGAATTTAATTAGACGAGAAAGTTTGTACAATTTGATCAGGCGAGCGATATAAAAGTTTTCCGACAAACGAGAAATACATATTAAACATGTACCTTTATAAAGTATGAACATGAGATTTTATAGACCATATGCAGATCCCTCATTCCATAATCAGGCACTTTTTGGATTGCGGGTTCTCGGCCTGGGGGGATGAAAATTGAGCCTCTATTGTTCTGTCTCCTACAAATAGCACCCAGACTTCTACGATATACAAATTGACAGGCAGACTTGCAAGTTGGTTGGCTCAACATTGCACTTTTATGTTCCGTACCGATTCCGTATTAATTCCATATTTAGCCACTTTTTTGGATCGGGTGCTCTCGGGTTGGCGGTCTGAAAATTGGGCCTCTATTGTTCCGCTCTCTACAAATAGCATCCACAATTTCGTGATATACAAATTGACAAGCGGACCTGCGGGCTGGCTGGCTCAACATTGCACTTTCATTGTTCTGTGTCCTCCAAATAGCACTTGGAGTTCCGCGATATACAGATTGATAGATGGACTTGAGGGCTGGCGGGTTTAAGTTTGCCATTGTTTACAGATGGTAATCCCTATCAACTATCTAAAATATTTCAAAACATTGTTTTCAATACTATGGGAATGGGATATATGGGTTTTTTTGCCATGCTAATCTTATGTGCATGCAATCCCAACTAGCCAAGTCCGACAAGCATTCATCTGGATGTTGAACAAATATTATAGAGACACATGAGGTATTTTCATTTCGTGCCAAGTTTGATATATATATATATATATATATATATATATATATATATTCCCCTTCTTCAGTCGATATGCAAAATTTCATTGTCCTCATTTAAGGTGAATTTGCTATGTATCTGAATCTCCCACAGCATGTAGACACTGGTTTCCTTTTTCTATAGATACGTTTCATACGACAACTCTGCCAACTTAGGAAGCAAATTTTGTAACAGAGGCTTCCTAACCGTACAATGCACGGTTGTGTTGCCAACAGTTCGCATAACAACATTGATGCAATGTTCATATATATATGGACATTTTTCACTGCATCGTAGATAATCAATCGTATCATCACTTATCAAAGCAGAGGCAGAAGCAGGGGAGTTGCATTTTGTACATACAGGTTCAAAGGGGGTTGAGTACACATTGACTGCAACTAAAACATCTTCAACCTGGGAACACGAGCATAGGAATTAATACATTGAACAATATAATACACAACTACACCCCCCCCTCCCCTTACAAAAAAAATAAAAAAATAAAACAGGTTGCAGGAATTTGTTGAAGGCTATTTCTATAAGCAAAGTGAGGATGATTTTATGGATGTATACGCACAACAGTTGTAGAGATAGCCAGTTTCTTCAGATCCTCTACTATATCTGCCCGCAACTTTGTTACAAACGTTGGGTTGTCTAAAATATCCTTTCTCTAACATCCCTCTTCTTTGTTATATTTTTGAACAACATAAGTGAAATCTTCCCTTTATGCAACTGTTGTCCCATTGACAAAAACAAATTTGAATACGTATTGAACAATTGTAGCTGCAACATGGAACAGTGTAATATTTGTGTAAGTTATCTGAGATACATGCACATGCGAAAGTAAAGGACAAAACTGAATATGAAAAGCGGTACCATTTCCTTGTCCTTGTCCGACTCTCTATCCTTTATATAGAGAATGTGTTGCGAGCCAAGTTTTCTCGCCAGTGTGACAGCTGCCCCAATCGTTCCAATAGGATAAATATCAGTGCTCTGTGCAAGATGGTTGATAGTCGAGTCCGGGACGAAACGATATTCTGAACAAACAGCGAGAATTTTTTCCATAATGTTTGTTTTGTTGAGTGAAATAATCCAATCGCAATCACCACGATCATATACTATTTTGGGCAATATATTAAAAATTTTAATGGATATCCCATTACACGGCAATATCGTTTCTGCATGTTTCTGGACAAGTTGTGGAGGAACAGTCAGTGTCACTATCACCATGGCCTCCTTGTCTATCATGTCAGCATGCATAATGGATCTACTTTTGTTTGCCTTGTTCAAGTAGGTGCTATAGACGACCATTATGTCCCCAACGAATAGTTGTCCACTTCGGCGGTTGTTCAATCCCTCTATTGACAGTACTTTGAATGTCACAACTTTAGACCTGGCAACATTTTTTGAACAGGAAAACTAAAGTGAATGGTAGTGTGCAATTTTTTATTATTTTTTGTATTCTTCTTCCGCTGGCATAAATATACAAGTACACGCATAGCTTTGATGAACTATGGAGCCAGAGTTTCGCAACCACACCTCTTAGTCTGTGGAACATGCAGCATGTTCGACATCTCACTTGTACTTGTTGATACTTCATGCGAGCTACAAACCATGTATTGCATATGACATCAACATATCCACCATGCCATAGATGAATCTATACCCGAGGATATTTGTTTAGTAAACATAGTAAGAGAAGAGTGTATGCATCTTTACCTTTGGCCTTGTCGGTCTGCTGATGTCTGGGATGACTGACTGCTCATGGCCATGTCACTAGTCCAACTTTTTTTGATGCAATCATGTGCAGATGAACATCACACTAAGAAAACGAATTAGAAAACAAAAGGGATAATAGAAAATCGAAAAAGTAGAAATAGGGAGGGCAGAAAGGCCCATTACTGGCAAGTCATCGTTTTCAAGTCTAATATTATATGCCCACACCCAGTTTGTATATTTAATTTACCAACACACTTGGTATACCTTTTAGAAGATTGTACCACAGAACCCTTTGTTGTTTCACAGAACAATTCATCTCCCTGTCCAAGTAACCCATTTTTTCCAAGGTAGCAACGTCGAATATGCAATGGACATGAAGCTAACTTAGTATGGAGACATACATCTAAAAGAAAGAAAAATAGGTCTATTTTCCCACCAAAGAGTCCATCATCATGTCCAACCATTCTGTTTGTTTAAATGCATCAATGCAGCGAAAACACAATGGACATGAACTAGCCTAGTATGCAGGAAGGCATGTATTGAAGATAACTTATAATGAAGACAGACATGTAAAATAAGGAGAAAGCGGTTTATTTACCTGCGAAAGAGCCCATCCTCATCTCCAGCTATCCTGTTTGTTTAAATGTAGCAATGCAGCGACAAGACAACGAAAATGAAGTAAGTTAGTATGCAAGAAGGCATGTAATGAAGATAACTTACCATGTAGGTACACACACAACATGTACATATAATAAACTAGGTGAACACATATACAGACCATAAATGAAATACAAAACAACACAATATGAAATAACAGTACAAGCATGCACCTTTCTATATCCTATTCAACCGATGCAGTGAAGACTTCCTCGTTTTCTCCAACTATTCTGTTTGTTTGGATTTGGAAAAGCAAAAAATACAATGAGGGCAATATGTACATACAGTAAAATAGACTCAATGAACAGTCTAGAAGATAGGTAGAAACATGAACCTTTGTGCTTCTCTATCCATGGTTGTAAGCACGTAAAAAAATTTTCCCTGCCCAAAATATATTACAAGGCACAAAATATCACACAATTGCATGGTCGTAGCTAAATGATTTCTAGTTTTCCGTGGAAATTTATTCAGATATGCTTCCACCGATGGAAATACATGTTCTTTATCCTCTACACAGATTGTTGTGCCAAGGATACAAGTTTTCGGTTTTCTGTGGCAAACTATCGAGATATGCTTCTAGACATCCAAATATAAACTTGCAGAATCTTTGTTGCACATATCATATCTCAAGCACAACACAAATTCTAGTGTGCGCACACTAGTTTATGTAGAGGAGAAAGAACACGTAATTTCATATCTGCACATCTGACCATACATGGTTTATAAATGTAGCCTGCATATGCTTTATTCCAACAAAAAACAACAGATATTGCAATTTCACATGTAATCCTCAAACAATTTTGCATGCAACTATTTTCTTTCATGGCAGCACTTAAGCACTAGCAAAATCTCACAGAGTAACAGATATTGGCCTCGGCAGACAAGGAAAATAACACAATTGCATGTCGAGTCATGGGTGCAGGAGCTGAACACCGTAAAGCGCCCCCAAAAAACAATAATAATCCAAAAAAAAAGAAAAAAAAAATCTGCAACCACCGCCGCTGGACCCCAACCCTGCAAGGCTGAATCAAACAAAATAAAACAGCAAGCACCAAACCAACGAGAAAGCATGAGCAGACCAAACTGCACCCCCAGGGCCCCAAAGTGAAAACCTGAGGCAAACAAACAAAACCAGGAAACCATGAACCAATGAACCAGCAAGAACCTCCAAGCCAGTAAACAACATATGTATCTCCAACGATTATGAAACTACAGCCCAAGCACAGAAGGAACTGGAAACATCCGAGGAGCGTGCCACTACAAAAAAGCAAACATTCTTACTTGCAAACTGCAAACACTGAACAACAAACAAGGAATAGAAAATGAAACTATGGCATCGAAACTTAATCCGAAATGATGAAATGCAGAAGCACAGGTCGAATCACAAACGAAAGAACAACAACCAGCAACCGAAAAACCAACGAAGAAGAAGCACTCACCGAACCAGTAAATAATGTATGCAACTTCAACTAGTACGAAATTGCATTGTAAAGGCAGAAGAAGGATGAAACATACAATGGTTATTGAACTGGCGGTGGACAAACAAGACTCTGCAAATTCATTATAACTGTATAGAAAATTTTGATGAAAAATGTACTCCGAGAACCGTATTTACATAAACATTTAAGGCTGTCAAGTTGTCTAAGGACCTCGTGGTATGCAAACATTTAAGCTTCCAGGGTTGTTGGAGGACGTCAGGTCATCTAAACATTTAAGTTGTCAGGCCTATCGAGGCATCTCGGAATAAGTGTCAATACATTTCAACAAAAATACATCCGGAAAAGACGCTATAAACTTTGGAATTCTCAATCACTATAAAGCTTGGATATCAAAACATTTCAATATGCTTAGTACATATCAAAACTTACGGATAGATTCAGCTACCAAAAAATGCTAATAAAAACATTTGAACTAATGTTAGCATTAATCCACCTTCAAGCAATATAGAGGAAAAATATATGATTAAAAAAGACTGTATATGAGAAAAAGTTTGGATATGTTTCCATATAAAACATTGGGAATAGCGAGGCCGACAATATGACCTCCAATCCCTTATCCAATCAGATCAATACATATATGGTACTTTTTATTATATAAAAATATATGCTTTTAATTCCATAGCTCCAACAATAGGTATTGTGCAAACATTTCGGGTGAAAGGACAAACTAATGTGTAGCCAACGAATTATCGATCGCTATAGTCCCTCTATGCCTATATCCAGCTAGCAGAAAATGCTAATACAAACATTCGAACTACTACTAGCATTAATCCACCTTCACACAATATAGAGGAAAAATATATGATTACAAAAGATTGTATACCATAAAAAGTTTGAATATGTTGTTATATAAAACATTGGGAACAGCGAAGCCGACAATAAGACCTCCAATCTCTTATCCAATCAGATCAGTACATATATGGTACTTTTTATTATATAAAAATATATGCTTTTAATTCCATAGCTCCAACAATAGGTATTGCACAAATATTTCGGGTGAAAGGACAAACTAATATGTATTCAACAAATTATCAATCGCTATAGTCCCTCTGTGCATACATTTAGCTAGCAAAAAATGCTAATACAAACATTCGAACTAATGCTAGCATTAATCCACCTTCAAGCAATATAGAGGAAAAATATATGATTAAAAAAGGCTGTATACGAGAAAAAGTTTGGATATGTTGCCATATAAAACATTGGGAATAGCAAAGCCGACAATAAGACCTCCAATCTCTTATCCAATCAGATCAATACATATATGGTACTTTTTATTATATAAAAATATATGCTTTTAATTCCATAGCTCCAACAATAGGTATTGTGCAAATATTTCGGGTCAAAGGACAAACTAATATGTAATCAACGAATTATCGATCGCTATAGTCCCTCTATACCTACAACAGGGACTAATAATCTAAACTCTACATTCAACTTCTTTTATATCAGAAAAGTGGATATTATAACTTGAAACCATAAAATCATTCAAATTACATGCTATAATTCAAATTTTAATTTTCTCAATTCATTTTAATTCATTAACCCCTTCCTTTAAATATAGAATATGTGTATGACTTCTAATCAAAATATGAAACAATTAAGATTACATATTGAAATCCCAAAGAATAGATTTAGATAAGATAGAAGATAACCAAAATACCATTAAATATTAATTAGAAAACAACTTAAATTTTATCATAATCACCAAATTTATTTTTGTTTCAAATGAAGGGATTGAATATTGTAGTAAATTGATATCGGATTTAAAACATAGCAATATGATAATAAACGGTCATGAAGATATGATGTTCTAATATCACTATAAATAGATCTATTTAAAAACTATAATATATATATTTTATGCATTGAATGTTGGACAAAAAGTGCTATTTATTTAAAAACGTATACGTGGCTTTTTATAAGGAATTTAAATCTCTGTTAGTTGCTTATATGAACAAATGTCCTTAAAAAGCTTTTCAAAAAGTAACTATTTGTGCATTTGTATCCATAACAATAAAAAGATTATAATGACAACCATACAAATTCATTATAATGACAACCATCTCAAAGTATTTGGCTGCGATGCATTTGTGCATGTTCCCAAGGAAAAGAGGAGCAAGCTGAACAAGAAGGAAGTGAACTGTATTTTCATTAAATAAGGAATGAAAGGATATAAGATCTGGGATCCTACATCAAGCATAACAATGTATAATTGAGATGTGGTCTTCAAAGAAGTCGGAGGTAAGTCTAATCCTGAGGAAGTTGTTCAAACCGAGAATAATCATGATACAGTGTGGTTTGAACTGAGGAACGAAGAAGATGATTCAGATAAGTTGACTGAATATGAGGAAGAGGTGGAACAACTGACTTCGGTGGTAAGGAGGTTAGAAAGAGTAAGAAAAAAAATCAAAAGGTATAGTCCTCCCAACTTCCATTCCACATTTGTGTTAACTGCCATTGACGATAAGCCCAAGTCGGTCGATGAGGCAATGGACTCAGCAGAGGGTAAACTATGGAAGGACGCCATAGTCGAAGAGATGGAATCCTTGTACAAGAATGAGACATGGGATTTAGTCACGTTACCTAGTGGAAGAAATCTCATCGGTAGAAAGTGGGTGTTCAAGAAGAAGATGAATGTCGCGGGACAAGTCGAGAAGTTCAAAGATCGGCTGGTAGAGAAAGGATATTCCCAAGTCGAGGGAGTCGACTTAGGTGAGATTTTTTCCCCTGTTGCAAAACTAACTTCCATTAGAGTACTAATGTCTCTAGCTGCAACATTCGATCTGGAGATAGAACAGATGGATGTAAAGACAATGTTCCTACATGGGGACCTGGAAGAAGAAATCTACATGAAACAACCTGAAGGATTTGTAGTAAAGAGAAAGAAAGATTTGGTGTGCAAACTCAAAAGATCCATTTATGGTCTAAATCAATCAACAAGGATGTGGTACAAAAAGTTTGACACATACATCCTTAGTTTGGGATTTGTGAGAAGCAAAGCTAATCACTGCATATATTCCAAGGAAGAAGGTGGGTGTTTCATATATGTATTTTTGTATGTCAATGACATGTTGCTAATTGGAAACAGTATGGACACAATAAAGGAGGTGAAGAAACAACTATCCT
The DNA here is from genome assembly GCA_032191745.1 of Picea mariana. Taxonomy (NCBI): domain Eukaryota; kingdom Viridiplantae; phylum Streptophyta; class Pinopsida; order Pinales; family Pinaceae; genus Picea; species Picea mariana. Next base: position 14,254 of record JASDQU011508044.1, read on the forward strand.
CCAAGTTTGACATGAAGGATATCGGTGCAACTAACTTCATTCTGGGAATGGAGATTAAGAGAGATCAAGCCGCTAGAAAGCTCTGGTTGAGTCAAACAAAGTATATTGAAACAATTCTAAAATGATTCAACATGCAGGATTGAAAACCGATGAAGGTGCCAATTCTCATGGGAGCAAGGCTTACTGATGAATAGTGTCCAAAGACACAGGAAGAAATAGAGGACATGGCACGTGTTCCCTATGCAAGTGCAGTTGGTAGTCTAATGTATGTGATTGTCTTCACTCGACCAGACATTGCCCATGAAGTGGGAGTGTTGAGCAGGTAAATGTCGACACCTGGAAAGGAGCACTGGACAATTGTCAAGAGAGTATTCAGGTATTTGTGTGGTATGGAGGACTATGCTATATGCTACCAAGGAAAACTTGGAGGTGACAGTGGTAAATTAGATGTACATGGCTTTGTCGACGCTGATAGGGTTGGAGATTTGGATTGATGAAGGTTCACCAACAGATATGTCTTCAAGATGTTCGGTGGAGCAATAAGCTGGATGAGTAAGCAATAGGAGGTTGTAGCCTTGTCAACAACAAAAGTTGAATACATGGAGACCACTCATGGAAGAAAAGAAGCGGTGTGGCTTCAAAGGTTGTGTTTAGGAATTGGGTTTGAGAAGAGAGCTATGAAGGTTATTTGTGACAGTCAAAGCGCAATATTTATGGAAAAGAACCATGCTTATCATTCAAATTTACTAAGAACATTGATTTACAATAACATTTTGTAAGAGACATGGTGGAAAGTAACAAGGTGCTACTGGAGAAAGTAGACATGTTGGAAAACATAACAGACTTGTTGACCAACTATGTGAGTGTTGTGAAGTTCTCTTAGTGCAAAGAGGAAATGGGAATTACTGCCTTGGGTCTATGAACGAGAGTTCAGGAATCTCCTATTTCAGCAAAGAAGACAACAAGTGGGAGAATGTTGGATTGTTATATTCTTTGCAGTGAAAGTCTAGTCGAGGTGAATCGACTGACGGTCGAAGGTTGAGGTGGATTGACAACAGGTCAAAGTCAAGGTGGATCGACAACAAGTCGAAGGTTGAGGGAATCGACTGGGTAAAGTGAAAGTCGAAGATATCAATAAAAAGTCATTCGACAAGAGGTCGAAGTGCATGTGTTAGACGATCGACTGGAGACCGAATGAAGGTCGACTAGTAGTCGACTGGTAAACCCAACTTGGAGTCGACTGTAATAGAATCCCGAGATTTGTAGGATTTGTAGCCTATGATATGCATGGATCTATAACTGTTTTTGGGCGCCAATATTTAGAGTTTTTCCTGTTGTAAATCCTATAAAGAGGCATGTTGTAACATTGTAAAGGGTACTCGTAGAATGCACTTATGCAGGTTAATGCATGTGTAATTGTAGATAGTTGTTCATGCATATGTAAGATGAATTGGTTACAGGGTTATTCTTGCGCAGGCAAGAGGGTATGATTTCGATTGTGTCTTAGGTGTGGACCAAGGTTAGACATGTAACCTTTTATTTTGATTCAATAAGACAACAAGAGAGCGGAACACTCAAAGGAATGTTGGTTTTCTCGGTTAAGGGTTTCTAGGGTAAAATCTTGGTGTACTGTGTGATTTCTTGTGTCATTTGCATTCTTGATTAAATTTGTCTTCTCTTCTGCTAGGATTAGTGTGGAAATGTCTTTCATTTTCTAACACCACTACTCCTGTTATTTACATATTTTCATTGATTTATTGACATGGTCATGCTCAATGAGAGAATACACATAACTGCAAATTATTTTATTTAAAAGATATTATATTGGATTCATTGTCAAATGCCCAATAGACCAGCATTTCTTCATCTCAGATTCATAGGGTCTTCCACACTCACTGTGACACTTGAGTTTTAGTGTTCTTCTCATTTCTTCCATCTTTCGTCACTTAGATTTTTGTGCTCTGTTATGTGAGACTTCATGCCCAATGGATTTAGACCTTTCATATGAGAGGTTTACAGTTTATTCTCCAATATGTTGTCTTTAATCCTACCTAGCCTATCTTTTTATTTAATTCATTTAAATCTGGCACCTATACTTCATTTTGAAGCTATTTTTTGGTGAGAGTGAGAAACCAACATCTTAAAATCATAAGAGGGAGCCCCCTCTGATTGGAAGGGCTAGCTTGTAATCAATATTTTGATGAAAATGTGCTAGGCTTGGATCTATTGTAGCCTAGATTCAACTCTAGCGACAACATTTTTTGGTGTCATTGTCGGGGACGATTTTGAAGGTCTTTATCTTCCCTGGGTGTTTGACAGAGTTTATATCTATTTCTTGACTGTGAACACGAAATATACATCAAAAATTGGTTGTAATCATTCACCCGGACACTCCATGATCAAAAGAATCCATATGATTCGTTGGCGACTCCACTGGTTTCAAGATGTCAAATTCTTTTGCTGCTCGGATTGCTGCAAGGTTTGCACCTTTAAGTTTTTCTACTATTCTTGGTTTTCCAAATGTTGTTCCTGATATTGAAGAATGGAAATACGGTCTTCCTAATTTTAGGGAGGATAAAGATGACAATCTTGTTGAACACTTGTTCGAGTTTCATAAACTTATGCATCAATTGGGTATTATTAATGAAGATGTGTTGATGAAGCTATTCATATTTTCATTGGGAGGAGATGCTCGTAATTGGTACAAATCTCTGCCTTATTCTAGCATTTCATCTTTGAAAGAGCTTCATTCAACATTTCACAGTCATTGTAGGATATATTTTCCTAAAGAGATTTTTTTTTATCACTGTTGTGAAGAATTTGTATCTTATATTCATCATACAACAACATATCCTTCTAGTGGTATGGATGAAAGAGTTGTTTCCACTGAAGAAATGGAGGAGGAATCACATGAATCCTTCTCTAGATCTTCGGCTTTAAAGGAATATTCCAGTGATTTCCTTTATGATAAAGATGTTGGTAACATTACTATAGATGCATTTGTCATTGTACCAAATGTTTCTAGTAATTATTCCTATGATGAAATAACCGTTCTAAATTCTTATGAAGATCAGGGTGTAAATATTCAGTCATTATTGCCACAACATTATGAAACAAAGATTTTTAAAAGTCAAGGTTTAGAAATTTTTTATGATCAACCTGTATATGATAAATATCCATAGGATTTGGAAAAGATTTCAATGTCAAAGTGTATTGAACCTTACAACAATCCTCCTTTGTTTGATGAATATGAAGGAAGTGATATTGAAATACAAGAGGACAAGTCTTATGTATCAACACCCATGATACTTTGCAGCAGTGATCCTATATATGATGATTATGAAGTAGATTCTTGGGCAAACAACAAAGGGGATACTAAGGAATTATCAGATCAATTCACAATGTTCTCTTCCTCACAACATGTAATGTTCTCTTCTTCACAACATGTTGATCAGCATATTGAAGGGATCATTGAGCCTCAAGGTGACATTCTTGAGCAAGAAAAAGAAAAAATCAATAGTGGAACAAAGAATCCTTTTCATTTTGAAGAGCAAGAAGAGGTCATTTTTCTTAATTTTGAGGATCTAGTGGAAATTTACATGGAGTCAAAATGGAGAAAATATTTTTTTTTCTCGATTGTTTTAGGGACGAAATTTCAGAATTGTAAGTATGAGTTCCAAGATCATTTTTTGCATTGTTCAACCCCTATTGTTTTATTTTTTCCTAAAGATGGAAGCAAGCTTCATATAGTTAACCAGTTGCCTCCATGGTTGCTTTGGAAATCCGTTTATACTTGAGCTGAAAAGTGGATTTAATTAGTGTAGGATCAATGTATATAAATAAGTTGTAGAAAACAACATTATTTCAGTTTTCAATGCAGTAGTTTAGTTTTCAGTGTGTTCTTCAATTTGTAGTTAAAATGCAAATGAAATCATGACTCCATAGCCCAATGGAGGCACTGGTACAGAGTTAAAGTGTTTAAGATGCCAGTATGCACAGCTTGCTTCAATGTGATTGAACATGGCAGAGGACATGGATACATGCAATGATAGGTTTCATAGATGCACAGGGATGATTTCAGGTTGCAAAAGGATGAAGGCATGTGGTCTATTGTTCTTGGCGCTTTGCAGGAAAGCACCATCCCCAGATGGAGCCTATGTTAGACAAAAATTGACTATGCCAAAAAATTTGTGCATTCTCGTGAAAATTTCGTATAGATCACCCTAGTTTGCATCCTATTCAATTTCCACTCCTTGGTTCACAAAGTCCTTGCTATTTATCCTTATCCCTTGAAGAACTTTCTAACATTAGAATGAAGCCTGCGAATTTCCCACCACCTCAAAGTTTCAATTCAGAGTCATCATCGGTCTCAAAATTATCAATCTTTTGAAGTATCACAATTTGCCTTGGTTTGAAATTCTCTAGTCTATTTAATTTAAAAGTACCAAGTCTCTCGTCTTCTCAAACCTTTAATTGACCTTATTTCTCGATATATGCTTATTCATCGGTCTCAAAATTATCAATCTTTTGAAGTATCACAATTTGCCTTGGTTTGAAATTCCCTAGCCTATTTAATTTAAAAGTACCAATTCTCTCGTCTTCTCAAACCTTCAATTGACCTTATTTCTCAATATATGCTTATTTTTTAAAAGTCATGGTCAAATGGTTCCTTCTTTTTTTTCAATTATAAACACCCATTGCCCTCCCTTTCTTCCTCCCTTTCTTCTAATAGGAAATAAAAAATCTCCTAAACACCCATTGCCCTCCCTTTCTTCTAATCGGAAATAAAAAAAGTCACACCCATTGCCCTCCCTTTCTTCTAATCGGAAATAAAAAAAGTCTCCCTTTCTTCTAATAGGAAATAAAAAATCTCCTAAACACCCATTGCCCTCCCTTTCTTCTAATCGGAAATAAAAAGTCTCCTAATAGGAAATAAGAATTTTGTTTTCAATTATAAACACCCATTGCCCTCCCTTTCTTCTAATAGGAAAATAAAAATTATTATTTTATAATCATTTATATTATTATAAAATAATTTATTGTTTATATTGGTAAATAAATTTATTGGACCAACTACCTTCTAACTCAATCTCTAAACATACAGCTGAGGACTAAGCCATTATCACCAACACCTACCAAAGTTTGTTCATATGCTAAGTAACGAGTCCAAGTCTTATTATTATTATAAAAATTATTATTTTATAATCATTTATATTATTATAAAATAATTTATTGTTTATATTGGTAAATAAATTTATTGGACCAACTACCTTCTAACTCAATCTCTAAACATACAGCTGAGGACTAAGCCATTATCACCAACACCTACCAAAGTTTGTTCATATGCTAAGTAACGAGTCCAAGTCTTAGGCGCGAAGGAGGAAGCCCACAAGGAGCCAAATATCGTGCACCACGCATGTAGAGTAAACGCATACGGCTGTGTATATAAACAACATCTATTTTTTATGCTATTGCATGTGGTATTATTCCCCTTTGCAAAGTGTCATCCAACAAACATGAAAAATGTTCAAGTCAAGTGAATCCAATGATCTTATGATCGAAAATTGCACGTTAGGTAGTTCCAATTGCAGAGGTTCATCACATAACAGAGTAATCGAAGGCACACAGGTTATACTACGTGGCAGTTCGTGGAGGTCTTGTGCTGGAAAATGGGAAGCAAATCGCAGAGGCAAAATCTGACCGTCCATGTACTATCCAGATCGACAGTATTCGAATATGTCGGATATTACAATATGCACGAGGTTTAGCCATGCTTCAAAATCTTTAGTCATTGTTCCTTCTCGGCATTTTCATTTTCGGGTTAAATCATTTTTGCTTGTTCATCTCCACCCGAATCCCGAAGGCCCGATAGTCACGGTTCCTTGTGCAAGGTTCCTCTTGGTCTTCATGGCAAGTAATGAGGTCACCGCGCAACGAACAATACCACTTCCAAATCCATTTCTCTGATCCCCGCAGCATTATTTATCAAAACCGCCGAGGACACAGTGGTTTTCGAGCAGGGAATTTCAGGCAGAGATTCCAGGCGAATGAAAACGAATTTCAAAAAACCGAGACATGGGTTTTTTGAGTAATGATCCCAATTAGTCGGCTTGAGAGCCATTCTGCAAAATTGTGCACGGTTTGTGAGATGTCGCCGATTTTCTGAAGGCTATGCGCCCAGATTTCGTGAATGGCCGGATTTGCAAAACACCTAATATTAAAAGGGGGATGCCCACATAAATGATATTCATCAAAACAGTTAAAAACATTGGTATCAGGTCTGGGTTCATTTCTTTATAATGGAAGTGTGGGGTTCAATTCCACTCGCTCGCTCCTTAAGCCCTTGGCCACCTATCATATATAACAACTCTTCTTGTCAATTTGTATATAGTTCATAATTGTTGATCTCTCACATGAGTAAGAGTTGATCGAGCTCCTCTAGAATATTATGCTATAAAATTTTGCATTTAGTGAATGTTGAAATGTGAGAACTAGTTGGTTCACGGTTGTTTCCAACAACATCTATTCTTGGTTTTTTAGTTGAAACCACTTAGTAAAAATAGGGTAGCATTTATTGCAATCAGTTTCATGTAATCGAAGGAGAGATTTGTATAAATATCAATGCTTCATAGGTATTTGATGAACAAGCACTGCTAGCCTTTTCTTGAGCTGTCGATTGCCTATGGTTGTTGTAATCTCCAGGGTATTTCTGCTAATAAATTGATTCTGCCATTGTTCCATAAATGTTTCCCTCATAAGGTGAAGGAGGTTTTTACCACATAATAGTTGTTTTCTATGAGATTAAATGGATGTGTGTTTGTTTCTTTGTTTTCTGCATTCTTTGTTGTATATGTATAATTTTTGTGAATGTTTCAGACCTAACAAGTGGTATCAGAGCGTTGGGTTAAAGATTATTGCAGCAGAGGAGAAGAGAATTCGTAGAGGATAAGAAGGCTGAGCGAGAGGACAAATTGGAAAACAAAGGAGGAAGGAGAAGGAGCACGCAGCGGGCTATGGAAGGAGGAAATGGAAGCAGAACATTTTATCAAGGTTGTGCATTGGTCTCCGACTCCAACATGTCCTTTGCAGGGCCTTTGGAAGGGCATTTTCGATTCCATGGGCCTTGATTTTATCCTTGTTTTATACGATGAGTATGGTGGAATAGTTTGCAGAAAAGTTGGGGAATTTTCTCAAACAATCTCAGGTTGTGGTTCAGTTTTCTGGACAACTGATATGGATCTGGAGGATTGTGTTCCGGCCGACTTGATGTCGGTGAAATTGAGCTTTGTTGGGAATCGTCACATTGTTGTCGAGGAGAATCAGGATCGGCATTGGGTGAAGAATCATCAAGCACAGGAGCTATTACTGGGTAGAAGTAATAGCTATTCAGATTTGTCGAAGAAAATAAGTGCAGGGTTGGAGAATGGAGCTTGTTTGCTACCAGGAATCCTTCCAGATGGGTTACAGTCCGTGGATTTTGCAGAGATCAGAAGAATGAGATCCTCAGAGATTTGAAGCACTGCAAGTATGATCTGGAAGGACGGAGAGGGGGATATCTGCCCAGTTTCTCTCGAATGAGATGACTTATAAGCATACCGGAGAGGCAGGCCTTCACAAATATCGTCGGTGTCTTGGATGTGAGGGTTCTCGATGAGAATGAAGGGGGCATTACATTTCTCGTTGATTGTCTGCAGAGTTTCTCCTTCGCCAATGAGGTATATCTCCTCGCAGGGTCGATTATGTCGGTTGACAATTGTCATGGCGTCAACATTAAGAACGTATAAGCATATATTAATCTCGTTTGAGTCTCACAGAGTCGCATATACTGTTCCAGTCTACGCTACCGGCCTCACTGCTTTCTCAAGACTAAAGACCACATTATAATCTATCATTATTTTTGCGTTGAAGAAGGTGGTGGTGTCCAGCTGAATGATCCGATTAATCTTACAACTTCAAATTCATCAAAATATTGGGAGACAAACATTGATATTCAAGATGCGGGAGCGTTCAATAGAGTGTGAAGTCAAGTTCGTGTTAGAAATAGTAATTACTCACTATAGTTTAGTTGACAGTGCTTTTCAGTTTTTAGTTTTTACCAAGTTTCCGCTTTAGTTGAGTTTGCATGCTTTTACGCATGACTGTAAAACCATTGTAAATGATATACATTCGGTGAATACTGAGACGGCTGTATCGAGCCCTTCCATTTCTGCGTGTACATTTGATTCTTCATGCTCTGCACATTCTTTCATGGTATCAGAGCAGGTTTAGAAGAAAATCGGAGCCCTAGCTCGGAAGCTTGTTCGAACATCAGGAGAGGCCATCCCCGCAGGAGCCCAGACTTAGCGTGTTTTACTTCTTTGGAGGCATCGTAGACCAGATCAGCGTGCAATCTTGCATGTCTGAAAGTGCCACGGGAACTACTTGCAGAATTCGCATTTCATGAACCCATCA
>JASDQU011508045.1:5948-30233 GCA_032191745.1 Picea mariana
AGTAGATGTAAACAAATTTGATGGCTCAGATCCCATTTGTTGGGTAATCGAAATGGAAGACTATTTCTCTTTTTACGACATTATGGATGAGTTGGCCAAACTCTGGTATGGTGTTCTCCATCTAGATCAAGAACGTTGCAATTGGTGGCAATGGAGAAAAAATGCCTACCAAGGGTATGTGGCTTGGACACAATTTGTTGCAGAGATTTAAAAACACTTTGACATTGACACCCACCATTTAGGTCATTTCACAAAGTTGAAACATTCTGGCACAATGGAATACTCTATATCTTCTTTTGATTGATTGGCCTTCTTCACAGAGGGCATGTCTAATGATTTTTTCTAACAGTGCTTTATCAATGGCCTCAAGGATGGAATTCATGCCAAATTCCTCATGGATTACACCCAGAGTTAGGTGGAAGGTACTAAAATAGATAATGAAGCACAATAGGTTGTCTCTTCTCAAACCAAAAAACCCTCCTTTATTCCTCGCCCTAGACCAGTCACTCCCACTCCTCCTTCCACTCCACTAAAGATCTAAAAATTTACCCAGGATTAAATTGTTGAACACCAACTCAAGGTCCTTTGTTATAATTGTGATGAAAAATATTTCCCTAGGCACAAGTGTAAGGAACAAAATATTTGTATTTCCATCTCTGAGGATGTTTCTGAAGAAGATTTCGAGGCTCCCCATGTGGTCGAGTCACCTGAACCCACTAACATGACTCCACTCTTAGACCCCCCAGAAGTTGAAATGATCATTTCTCTTAATTATCTCACTGGATTCTATTCTCCCCAAACCATCAAGCTAATTTGTTACATTAAGCATCAGAAGGTCATTATCCTCGTTCACAATGGAAACGCCCATAATTTTATTCATCGCCACATTTCCCAAGAAACTAATTGATATATCTGAGAAGTCAAAAACTTTCCAATCATGATTTCCAATGGAGGGTCCATGAAATGTGGGGGCATTGTGAAAATGTGTGTCTCCCAACTGGTCAGTACCACGTGAAATCTCATATGTTTTCTATCAACATGGGCGGTTGTGACATTGTGTTGAGTGTCGAATTGTTAAGGAATCTAGGCCCCATTCTCATGGATTATAAGGAATTAACCATGCAATTCAACTAGGAGGGCCAACAATATAAGTTCCAAGGAATCACAGTAGGTTCCCCTAAGATCATCAGTTCCCATCGCATGGAAAATCTCCTAAAAAAAGGTCATTCCGACATTATTGCACAACTCCATTCTATTCAATCCATTGAGACACCCTTTGTGCATATTGAACTCCAATCCAACCTCTCCAAACATCAAGTTATTTTTTCCACTCCCCGGGGACTTCCTCCTTTCCGTGGTGTTCATGATCATTCCATTCCCCTCATCCCTGGTATTCTTCCTCCCAATGTTCATCCTTATCATCATCCCTTTGATTAGAAAAAAGAAATTGAGAAAATTGTTCAAGAATTTCTCATCGTAGGCATTATCCATCCTAGTACTATCCCCTATTCTTCTCTTGTGTTCATGGAACTTATTAAATAAGGCTCTTGGCTCATGTGTCACGAATTTTGTGCCCTCAACAAACTCACCATCAAAGACAAATTTCCCATTCCTATCATTGATGATCTCTTGAATGAATTAAGTGGTTCCTAGTTCTTTACTAAAATTGATCTTCATTTTAGCTACCACTACATACGTATGAAAGAGACAGAGATTCCTAAGACAGAGATTCCTAAGACTACCTTTAGAACTCATGAGGGCCAGTATGGGTTCTTGGTCATTCTCTTTGTCTTGTGTAATTCTCCCTCTACTTTCCAAAGCCTCATCAATCATGTCTTCCATCATTTTCTCCATCATGTTTTCTTAGTTTTAATTGATGATATTATCATCTATAGCAAAACATGGATAACCCATCTTGCTCATGAGGACCTAGTTCTTCATCTACTCTCTCAACACCAAATTTTCCTCAAACAATATAAATGTGTTTTTGAATCCTTGAAAGCCGAGTACTTGGGCCATGTTGTTGGAAAGGAGGGTGTCAGGGTGGATCCTAATAATATTTGAGTTATTCAAGATTGACCTTTCCCTAAGAATCCCAAAAGCTTGTGTGATTTTATGGGTTTAACATGCTATTATCTCAAGTTTGTTAAGACTTATGGAAAGATTGTGACGCCTCTCACTGCTCTCCTTAAAAATAATTCTTTCACTTGGACTACAACAACTGATCATTCATTTCAATCCTTCAAGGAGGCTATGCGCACCACTCATGTCCTGGCCCTTCCTAACTTCACAAAGAAATTTTTCCTGGAATGTGATGCATCCAGGAGAGGAATTGGATTATTCCTTATGCAATATGGTCGTCCTTTGGCCTTTACCAGTAAACAACTGTCAGAGAAACATTTGGGCCAATCAATATATGAAAATGGAATGTTGGCTATTTTTCATGCAGTGGATCTCTAGTGCCCTTATCTATTGGGAAAATTCTTTGAAATTAAGAAAGATCATCAGAGCCTCAAGTATTTTCTAGAGAAACGTCTTTCATATCCAAAGCAACAAAAATCAGTGACTAAGTTATTTGGATATGATTATGAGATAATTTACAATATAGGAAAATACAATGTGGTTGTTGATGCTATTTCAAGAAAATATGAACATGAAGGGTCCCTTTTCCCCTCTTCTTCATTGTACCATATTGGCTCCAAGTTGTTCACCCGGAATGGCTCTAAGATCCAAAAATTTGACTTATGATCCAACAATTGCAAGCCAATTCTACAGTTTTCCTAGGGTACTCTTCACACAATGATGATATTCGCTACAAAGGGAATTTATATTTAAGTAAATAGTCACAACTTAAATCCATGGTTCTTTCTAAGCTTCATGATACACCCATAGTTGGGCACTAAGGGTTTACCAAAACCTATGACAGGGTCAAACGTTCTTTTTTCTCTGTTGGTATGAAACATGACATTTTATCTTTTGTGGTGGAATGTGATGTCTGTTAATGCAAAAAGGGAGAAACAATCAAATCCCTTGACACACTACAACTTCTTCCAATTCGACCCGCTATTTGGAGGGATGTCTCTATGGATTTCATTGTTGTCTTACCTAAATTAGGAAACAAGTCAATCATCATGGTGGTAGTTTTTCGTGTTTCCAAGTATGCTCATTTATTTTCTCTTCAGCACCCATTTACCGCCTCCACTGTGGCTCAACGTTTCATGGATCATATCTTCAAGCTTCATGGAATGCCTCATTCTATTGTTTCTGACATAGATTCCACTTTCACCAGCAATTTTTGGCAATAATTGTTTAGGCTACATGGAACCCAATTGCATCTCAGCACCGCCTATCATCCTCAAAATGATGGAAAAATTGAAGCTGTCAACAAGTATTTGGAAACATATTTGCAGTGTTTTGCATCTGACAGGAAATATCAGTGGTATCAATAGTTACCACTAGTTGAATGGTGGTAAAACACCTTGTTGAGGAAAAGATATGAAATGATCTTACTCAAGCATTTTCATATTTTTCTTGGCTAAAGAAAAATAGACGGGAATATCACCCTATGTTTATAGCCAACACAAATAACATCCTAACTCACAAGTATTAATGACAAGTGCTTAGGCTAGTCTTTTATCAACAAAAAGCTTGCTAGAAATTCACTTTTTATGTAAAGTTTTGAACATATCAGTTTCTAAAATAAATGTAAAGATAGAATAAAAGTCACCAAGATGATAATTAAGACAGGTGAGATATAAATCAATCTTTTATTTCATTCAAATTCACCAAAGAGTCATTTTCTTTACAAAATCTCATGTAGAAATTTTGGACCAAAGTCAAACTTAGACATCCTCGATGTAACATACAAAAGGACCTCTGACAGAAAACCAAACCTGAACTCTAAAATCTGGATCACCTTGCCACAGATTTCTTCCCACTCGACTCTGCATAATAGCCTTTGTCAGTCATGAAAATTAGTTCACAAACAGACAAGTCTACACAGACTATCAAAGACAGATCAACACCTCTAAAAAACAAGTGTCTGAATGATGTGATTCAGCCCTAAATATTGCTATCTACAATAAGACCCTGCTATACTACAAGATAATTAGGCTTGTGATGAATAATGAATGAATGAAAACTAAATTATCTCAACATAAAATCAAAGAGAAAATCTTAGCATGCTTCTGCTTCTATCCTCCTCTTGTTCCTCTCTTTCCTTTTTCTTTTAAACAAATTAGAATTGGTTGAAGTAGTTGAACCAACTCATTATTTAAGTTAATTAAAATACTCAACTAACTTTAGTTAGGGGAAAAGTAATAATTATAATAAGGGTTATAAAAAAAATAATAACTAGTAGGTGGGACCCCTTGTGACTCCCTTTAGTTCATAATAATCATAACAATCATAACATAACCATTAGTTAAGTAAAACACACATCCTTATGTCTCCCATCAACATATTCACTTTTGGAAAATTTCGCTCATGAAATTTGAAACTATTTTCAAAACTGTTACTCATATATCCAAAATAAACATGATGTCCAAAATTTCCTGAAGTCAACTATCATTAACAATGATAAAATAAAACTTTAAAAATCATATTTCCCAGTTTGCAATGCAACCCTTCCTTGATTACTACTAGCACCTCTTGATTTTCCCGAATTTGCCTTTGGCTGTGGAGAGCCTTTAGGCCTAATCTCGTTGATTACGTGGGAACATTCGTCCCTCAAATGCATCTGGGAAGACATGGATTTGTCAGAGCCATTGGAGGGTGAGGAAGGGGCACTAGTGGCTTTTCCTTTATCAAGGGAATGGTGGGCCTCAGTTTTCAATCTCTTGCTAGCATGGGAGGATTGCACTAGTGAGTGGTTAGGGGCAGCTTGGATAATGGGGTTCATAGGCGAAGGAACATGCAAGGACAAGTTGGGCCAGCCACAATGTTGGGAGACTGTCGGGTGGACAATCTCCTGCCATCCATCATTTTTAGGAACCTCGGGTTCCAATGAGACATGAGGAGGTACGAGGATACCAGGGGATTGTGGGGCTTGAAAATGAGGCCTTTTAGGCCTAGGTTGGAGCATTATCTGCCTAATCCAATCAAAACATCTGGCATGAAACAATTGGCCAAGCTCTTGTGAATCAACATCAAAATGTATGGAGAACGTGGGCCTTCTTGGGCCTCGGTCCCAATTAATTCTACCTCTGTTTCCTCGGCCATGGCTACCTCAACTGAAAAAACTCATCTTGCATGCATTATTGATTAGAAAATAGTCTTTTAAATAACCATACATGAAAACTCTTAAAAATATGAAATAGATTTGGATCAGCAATGTATCAGACTAATGCAATCCAATCCATACAAATTGTTTTACTATTTATCAATGAGAAAGGGATGAAAAGGGTCCTGGGATATGTGAGGGGTTTGTATTAAGAGAAACATGATATAATGAGGGGGGAAATAACATGGTTACTGCTCAATGACAACAACAATCAATTGCAAAGAAAACCAATAAAAATCCCATGTAATCCACAAAAGACACTGCCACATTCAACTATTTTAATGTTGATATTCTCTTGACTGTAATCAATCTCAGAATAGGGACTGGAAAAAAATGAATATGGGAAGGTGATGGGATCTGTAATTAGCGGAAAATGAAATATTGGAAGGGAAGAAGAGTGATTACTGTTCATGAAATTAATTAAGTGATCCATAAAACATTCTGCGAAAAGAGAGGCACCAACCAACAATCATTGAGACTAAATAACAATTACTATGTATTTAACTAGTTCACTGTTCATAATCAAATATCCAACAAAGTTTCTTCACCAGACAATATGCATTTCACACAATCTATAAAGAGAATTTTGTTCCTTTCTTTTCATCTTATAAAAATTTCCAAACAGTAACCATTCCACTATGTTAACCATCAAGATCAACCAATATCCATACATTACTTCAATCAACAAATATACTCAAATTCATGTTCCCAAAATTAACAATGAAGTCACAGTATCACTGCAATCAGGGCTATCATTTAAATGAAATTATATCCATTAAACATATATAGGAAGTAACCAAATAATCAAGATCAAATTAACAAAACCCGAATTGACAATTAAACAGACAACAACCACCATTCCAACACAAGCTATGTGTCAAATAATTCAATCATGCAAGTGTAACTCCATGACTGTGCAAGCCCAATTTAATGTGACTCTAAAAATCCAGGCCACCCATCCAACACGACGAGGTATCACAACAAGCCTATCTCAAAAAATGATCGGGCTGCAACAAAACATGCTTAAAACCCTGTGGGTATGCCTAAGTGTGAAAACCAAAGCTATCCATACCATACGTAGTGCACAGTCACCAAAAAACTATGATGCAATATCTTTGTTTAACAAAATAAAACACACAACCACAATAATAACTCAATCCATCGTGTTGAGACATCAATAACATAGTATTACTTTGATTTATTCCAACTGTAATCAACTATGTTGTGCAAAATCAAGATTATACAATCGAACAATCACAAGGATACAGTGGATATAGTTTCTACAGTCATCCGGTTCAATAATCATTCGGCCTCAAAGAAAACAACAATTACTAGGACCATTATTTCATTGTGAAAAAACACCATACACACAACGCGACATGCGTGAGCAACATCAAGCATTTGTAACCAATGTCAGCTAAACATCCAAACAATCCTTAGTGAAAAATACCAGTGACTGTGAATCAACCAACCAATTCATCATTGTCATAAAATCAATTGACCTAACAATCTTTGACAACCATGCATACCCATGCACCAATTCGAATCGGGGCAGCGGCCCTCTCCATCAAACAATACTGAGTTATTAATCATAAGGAGAGAGACTGTGTAATTTGAAAGTGCAATTGGCAATGTAGGGTTTAACACTTCTATAATAGAAGCAGTGACTATATCCCAACCAAAACGATTGTCAAACGACCAACTAGGCGAGCATGTGCTCAAATTAGTCGACAATTATACAACCATCCAACAATAACCAAGTCGTAAAACCAACATGCCAAGTTGGTATTCTCTATCAATATTCAGACTGGAGGGCTAAGGTTTGTTCTGTATCCAACACAGGGAGAGCAGAGCCACTCTTTCTAATGGTGAAAACTCTGAGGCCAACCGTGCATACACAGAAAGAGCCACAACTCAATCGTGGACAGGTACAAATCCATGATAGGGGCCATAACCGAAAAGGGGGGCTCTAATTCGGCCTAGCAATGTTATTTAACACACATAGGGTATAACCCTCGTTCTCTTCGATACAACAGCCACACCACAGAGGTGAAGTCAGGGCCGAGTAAGAATAGGAAAACTCATTTCGTGACCATTAGTGATGAAATCAACCAATGCCTAAGTGAACAAAACATAGCGATGCAAAATGCCTTCAACTATTAAACCCATAAAAGCCAAAAACTGGATTTAGTGACAATGGATGAAGATAGCTATCCACCCAAGACCAAACAAAAACCCAGCACTTAAACCAGCAAGGATAACAGAGAGCTACCACCTAGGATGACCAATAACTTCTACGAATTCAATATTATTGCAGGAAGAACCATTCATTTCAAGAACACAATTTTACACAGTTGCAATACTTAGGAAAACGCAAACCAATACACCTGAGCCAGTAATCATTTCATAACCAAAAAAGATTCACGAATGGACAAAAAATGACATACCTGTAATCGAATCCCTTAAAATGCGAGTTGGCCAAGTGGTTCCTCTCTGCTAAGAAATCAGAGCATAACCACAACAACAAGATCGAACAATAGCCTGACTAGAGTGGCAGCTAATGGGAGGAGTAAAGGTGTCATATAGTAAATGCACATCGCCGCCATCGACATTTCATTAATTCATCAGTACATGCCAATGAGTTCTTCATTGACACCATCATTCAACCCATGTATTGAAACCATCATCCATTAAAACCAACAGTGTGGCCATATCACCTTTCTAACTTATGCCATAACATAATTCAACCAAGTTCCATATAACTCAACAATTCACATAACCATTAGCATTATTACCTTGCCAAATGTGCCACCAACATTTCATACCATATGTGTATTAACCATATAACTCAATCAAAATTGCATAACCATTTACTTGCTAGCTCAGATTTAACAATAATCATTAAGTCTTTTATGCACGTAGTATAGTATATAGGATAGCTTTAAATTCTTTCCCTTTGCAATTGTTATAGTATTTTTGTCTTTCTCCAAAACTTCCCTTCATGTAATTTCACTAACATGTTCATTGTGCAGGTGCGATAAGAACATATAGCAATGATATTAATGAATAGAGTAGGTTGTAGTAACATAAGGAATCGATCACTTCATAAGCTCAAATCATAAACAATAACAAAATTATCTCATCAACCATGTAAGCCATGCCACACATCATCATAACATCAAAAAATGAACATATCTGATCTCCAATAGTTCAAGGGGGTCCCACCTACTTGTATTATTTAGTTTTTATAATAATAGGCTTTAGCAACACTTTGCAGGTGAAATTTCATTGACGTTTTTAATCGTCAACAAACTGGTGCCTCCATGGGAAATTTGTTTTCAACATATTTAGAACTTAGAACTCATGGTTTCATGGACCAAAACAACAATACAAGAAGATATAACTCGGATCATTATGCAACAGGGGGAAGTGAGCGGATTTAATGGAAATATGACCAAGAAATTGGGAATAATTCATGAAAAGTGTTAAGTATGAGGGGCTTTTACCACTATATGCATAATCTTTCAACCGGAATTTTCTCTCTAACCTTCAAGGAGGAAAACTTCTAGACTTGCTCCTAAAATATCAATGGATGAAGAAATGGCAAGAAGAAATGGGAGATAACCAATTCTTTTACAAGACAGTAGTGGAAATATATAACAATTTCAAGGGTCCTTTAGAGGAGACATCATAACAAATGTGCAAGCTTGATTGTTATTGACTAACAATGCTTCGCAGGAGTGTCACTGTGGAAGAATTGATCCAACATCCTATTTGACCAAATTAACTGAAGATAATAAGGAACAAAATCATGACAGAAGTAAAATTACAGAAATCAAAGCAGCGGCAATAAAAGACAGAAATGAAAAACCAACAAGAAAAAACTTAATTTAGAAAGAAGAAATAAAAGTACTGTAAAGAAGAGAAAAGAAGCACAAAAATTGAAAGCATAGCTAGGCTACTAGTATACAGAAAATCCAAATAACATTAGAACCTTTCACGCTGGTCCCTCGCAATAATTCAAGCAAGGACTGTTAGTGTTGTAGGAAAACAATTGTCTTTGTAATTCCTTTAAAATGTATGAGTTAGTGTCCAAGACAAAAGTAATCTAGAAAGGACCCAACACTTGGAATTCTGATGTAATTATCATCCTTTTGACGCACATGATTAAATCATCCAGATAAGCATCGAGACTAACCAATTCATCGAAAGCCGTGTGTATAGTCCTGTTAAAGGCAGTACTTACATCAAATAAGCCAGAAGGCAGGAAGTTGTAAGACATAGTATCGCAATTTGTAATAAAAGTTGTTTTGTGAACATTGTCCCCTTCTACCTTGATTTTATTGTAACCCATAATTTCACCAAGTAATGGCTTCAACTGTAACTCTACAACCTACTGTAGAAATATTCTTGTATAAAGGGGGGGAGAAGGATTTCTCATAATAGACTGACTGAAAGTGAGAAGATGAATGCAGATTCTAGTATGATCTGTGGTCTTTGAAGAAGTTGCCCGATTTGGAACCCATTCAGGATGGACTAAAAAAAATGTCCCAACCCTTAGGAAATATCTCAACTCCCTTCGAAAGGGTGCTTCCATTGCATAGTTAACAAGTTCTTGTTTTCTCCTAGCTAGTTCATAATATGTTGAACAAGACTAGGATCAAAACCACGAAGTTCCTCATAAAACTAAGAAAAAACCTTTTGAGATTCACCGATTAACCCGATAGAACCCATCTCTTATTTATCAGAACATCAGACATTTATCTTAACATTCATTGAAGGTTCAGGTGTCCTAATTTTTACGGGGATGGTTTCAACCTCCTTCTTTCGTAACTCCTCTTCTTTTTGTTTTTCCTTATTGCCTACAACACTCAATGAAAACGAATTCTCAAGAGGAGTCAATACTTCAGGAATCTTATTATTTTCTATGGATACAATCTCCTCGGACCTAAGAGGTTCATTTTGAATGGCAACACAAATTCTCTCATCGTGAGGGAGGACTTCCCAAGATCTTTCACTGTCAGGAATATATGGACGATGTAGAGATTGAAAAGCACAATCAATCCTATGAGAGAAAATTTGTTGATTAGGAGAGGTAGTAAATACAGCTAACTGATCATCGATTGAATTCAACTCCTTCTTAACATGAGTGATGTTGAAAGATAGAAGGTTCAAGACAAGTGCCCAAACAGTTTGGGAGTATCGTTTCATCATCTTGTCTCTAGGAGAGAATATCTTACATATCAGGTTCACAACAAGCTCGGAATTTTTGAAAACTAAAAGGTGACCACAACCAATATTAAGGACATTCTTAATGTCTAATAATAAAGCTTCAAATTCAACGACATTGTTTGTACAAGCAAACTCCAACCTGTATGACAAATTATGGTTTTTTCCTGCGGGGGAAACCAAGATAATACCGACCCCGTTACCTTCATTAGAGTGTGAACCATCAAAGTGCATATTCCATAAATCATCATCTAAATCAATTCTTTCCAAAGGAATATTATCCTCTTCATGAAATATGGAATACACTCCTAGGTCTTCTTCGATATAGTTTACGCTAGATTACGGAACACTCTCTATGTAGGATGAAATTATTCCCTCTCTAAGGACTATAATATTCTTACCATTCTGAGGAATGGATAAATGTGTCTCGTTGAGCAAGAGATATCCACCTATTAAGGATTTCCAATCTCTCCCCAAGATAATTGAGTAATTTCTTACAGGCATATCAATCACCTGAATGCTGAGGGTTGTCCTTATCTCAGGATGAACACATAAAACCAAGGTTACATCATTAATCTCTCCTATGGTTTTTTGTTGTAGACTATAGGAGAGAATGCTTCTGTCATTTTCATTTCTACAATACAATCCTAGTTCTTCCATAATAATCTTTGACATCACACTTGGACCTGAACCGCCATCAATGAGGCAACAGTGGGCGATTTTATCCATGATCTTTACAGAAATATAAAAAAGGGGATTTTTTACAGGGTATCTAAATTTATGTACACCTACTTTATTTACAAAATAATCCTCTTTTCTTACCTCTTTGGAAAGGTTGGATACAATGAAATATTTTCCTTCCATGAATTGTTTCAGATGCATCTGTTGTTCAGGGATGACAACCATGTCTAGGGGGGTTGCATCTTCTTTGATGTTGGCCAATTGATTCAAGATATTTTATTTGGAAGAGGGGAGAGGGGGAGTGATTCCTTGACTCTCAGTAACCTTAGGAACCTAGAGCATAACATCGATTGAGGATGAACTTGGGCTAGAAGAACTGCAAGGAGGGTCAAATTTGCCCTTGGGAGCATAGGCTTTGTTCCTAGTATTGATGACCATGACATCTTCTGGCTCTGCAAAATCTAGGACAGCGATAGTAGCTTCTGGTATTTTACCAAAGATCTTATCTCTGGCACCCTTCTTTACCTCACATGTGGTTTCTTCATGGTGTTCCTCACAAAAGTAACACCAACTCCGAGGCAGGATAGCCTTAAGCTGAAAATTGTTTTCAACTAGATTTCTAAAGGGGGTTGTCGAAGAGGATGAATCTCCAAGGGTGAGAGGGGAGATAGTGCCCTTTCGCTCAAATGTTATCATACTATTTTTCATATCTTGTAATAGCTACAAGAGAGCGGACTTGTTTGTTTGTCTAACTGATTCCCCCTAGGGAAGACCAATTCTTTCAAGTTGTTCTTCATACTCTGAGAAAGTATGCAGAGCGGAACCGATATTATCAATGGCCTTTTCCTCAAGCTTATGATGGTAGGGGGAAGTCAATGCATTGTAGTAATGCATGAAAGTGGCTTGGTTCTAAGGGAGGATAAGTTCGGGGATTTGATTGTATAACTTGGTGAAACACAAGTTGAAATACTTGATGGTCTCACCATATTTATAAGTGATGTTATTGTATTCCCTTAAATTCTCGGCAAGGCTTTTGGATTACCCATAAGAGGATCAGAACCAATGGATCAACTCCTACCAAGTAGAAAAAATATTAGGAGTAAGGTCAAAGAAGTCGGCCACATCCTTTCCTTCCAAGGAATTGACGAACAAGCACATGCAAGTGCCATTGTCATTGGCCCCTATGTTATGAAAAGCATTAGAAAATTCCACTAGGTGTTCATTGGTACTGATAGTGTTATTCCCCGAAAACTTAGGTAGGTGCTCTTTAAACTTTGGAAGTGGATGAGTAGCAGGTGTTAGGTTAAGGGGAGAGGACACATGCCATGGTGTGGTTGTGGCATCTTCTTCAAACTGAAAAATTCCATACTTTTTTATGACTTTGGTGGGGTTTGTGGTAGATTGGACAGGGATATGGTTGCTATATAAGCTACCAATCCCTGATGACGATGAATATTGAGAAGATGAAGAACTTCCATTGCCACCAGAGCCTCCACTAGATGCCATCATGTGGGTGATCGGTGAGTGAAATAAAGACGAGCTAGATGAATCAGATAAAGTTATCCTTAGAGCACTTTGTTGGACAGATAACACAACGTGTCTTCTTCCTATTTCAGCAATAGGATTGATTTCAGGTGACAAGCCTCTTCTTCTTCTAGAAGCACGAGAATCTAAGGACATGAAAGAAAGGCCAAAACCGAAGAAACAAAAGGTTAGTGTTGATTTCTAGGTTTTCTACGTCTAGCTTCCAATTTCTCTTGAATACTAAGATCTCGTTCAACCCCTTCCCAAGAACGGTTAAGATTAGCATGGGTCCTGGCAGTGTCTAAAATAGTATGAAACAAGTTCAAAGCAAAGTTGGTTTTCTATTGGAGATCGAGCTCAAGATTGGGTTGCCTTGCAACAGAAACAGTCATTAATATTAAAACAGTCAAAGAATCAATTTCACAAAAGAAAGATGTATCGATGAAAAATCGAATATAAAAATTAATCGGAGAGATATCAAGGATCTCCCTAGTATGGTCCTCAAATAAATGATGAGGAAAAGATATGAAATGATCTTACTCAAGCATTTTCAGATTCTACTTGGCTAAAGAAAAATAGACGGGAATATCACCCTATGTTTATAGCCAAAAAAATAACATCCTAACTCACAAGTATTAATTACAAGTGCTTAGGCTAGTCTTTTATCAACAAAAAGCTTGTTGGAAATTCACTTTTTATGTAAATTTTTGAACATATCATTTGCTGAAATAAATGTAAAGATAGAATAAAAGTCACCAAGATGATAATCAAGAAAGATGAGATATAAAGAAATATTTTATTTCATTCTAATTCACCTAAGAGTAATTTTATTTACAAAATCTCATGAAGAAATTTTGGACCAAAGTCAAACTTAGAAATCCCTGATGGAACATACAAAAGGACCTCTGACAGAAAACCAAAATTGAACTCTAAAATTTGGATCAGCTTGCCACAGATTGTTGCCCACTTGACTCTGCTCAATAGCCTTTGTCAGTCATAAAAATTAATTCACAAACAGACAAGTCTACACAAACTATCAAAGATAGATCAACAACTATGAAAAACAAGTATCTGAATGATGTGATTCAGCCCTGAATATTTTTGTCTACAATAATACCGTGCTATCATAAAAGAGAATTAGGCTTGTGATGAATAATGAATGAATGAAAACTAAATTATCTCAACATAAACTCAAAGACAAAACCTTAGCATGCTTCTGCTTCTATCCTCCTCTTGTTCCTCCCTTTACTTTTTCTTTTAAAAAAAATAGAATTGGTTGAAGTAGTTGAACCAACTCATTAGTTAAGTTAATTAAAAGACTCAACTAACTTTAGTTAGGGGGAAGAGTAATAATTATAATAAGGGTTATAAATAAAATAATAATTAGTAGGTGGGACCCCTTGTGACTCTCTTTATTTCATAATAATCATAACAATCATAACATAACCATTAGTTAAGTAAAACACACCTCCTTGTGTCTCCCATCAAGATATTCACTTTTGGCAAACTTAGATCATGAAATTTGAAACTATTTTCAAAAATGTTACTCATATATCCAAAATAAACATGTTGTCCAAAATTTCCTGAAGTCAATTGTCATTAAAAATGATAAAATAAAACTTTAAAAACCATATTTCCCAATCTGCGATGCAACGCTTCCTTGATTTTTGTTGTCACCTCTTGATTTTCCTGAATTTTCCTTTGGATGTGGAGAGCCTTTAGGCCTAATCTCATAGATTATGTGGGAACAATCATCCCTCAAATGTATCCGGGAAGACATGGATTTGTCAAATCCATTGGAGGGTGAGTAAGGGGCAACAGTGGCTTTTCCTTTATCAAGGGCATGGTGGGCCTCAGTTTTCAATCTCTTGCTAGCATGGGAGGATTGCATTGGTGAGTGGTGAGGGGAATCTTGGACAATGGGGTTCATAGGCAGAGGAGAAGGAAAGGACAAGTTGGTCCAGCCAAGATGTTGGGAGACTGTCGGGTGGACAATCTCCTCTCATCCATCATTTTTAGGAACCTCAGGTTGCAATGAGACATAAGGAGGTACGTGGATACCGGGGGCTTGTGGGGCTTGGAAAGGAGGCCTTTCAGGCCTAGGTTGGACTATTCCCTACACAATCCAATTGAAAAATCCAGCATGAAACAATTGGCCAAGCTCTTGCGAATCAACATCAAAATGTATGGAGAACTTGGGCCTTCTTGGGCCTCGGTTCCAATTACCTCTACCTCTGTTTCCTTGGCCATGGCTACCTTGATTAAAAAACCTCATCCTACATGCATGATTGATTAGAAAATAGTCTTTTAAATAACCATACATGACAACTCTTAAAAATATGAAATAGATTTGGCTCGGCAATGTATCAGACTCATGCAATCCAATCCATACAAATTGTTTTTCTATTTATCAATGAGCAGGGGGTGAAAAGGGTTATGGGATATGTGAGGGGTTTGTATTGAGAGAAACATGATACAATGAGGGGGAAAATAACATGGTTACTGATCAATGACAACAACAATCAAATGCAAAGAAAACCAATAAAACATCCATGTAATCCACACAAGACACTGCCACCTTCAACTGTTTTAACATTGAGATTCTCTTGACTGTAATCAATCTTAGAACAGGGACTGAAAAAAAATGAATATGGGAAGGTGATTGGATCTGTAATTAGCAGAAAATGAAATAATGGAAGGGAAGAAGAGCAATTATTGTTCATCAAATTAATTAAGTGATCCATAAAACATCCTACGAGAAGAGAGGCACCAACAAACAATCATTGCAACTAAATAACTGTTACTGTGTATTTAACTAGTTCATTGTTCATAATCAAATATCCAATAGAGTGTGGTCACCAGAAAATATGCATTTCCGATGTAGGAGCATCACCAACAAAGCAAGCACAAGTGGAGGACAGTTGGATATGCACCAGCGTGCATTTTGAAATATTTTGTATTCAAAAGATGAACCATTAATATAATAGCTGGAAGGAAGTAATTTTTCTTAAATGTTTGGGGATTGTAACGCAGATCTTGAGCATTCGTTCTCATATGCCAGTTGTAATAATTTAATGTAATAAATGTAAATTAGTTGTAGATCTTTAATTCAATAAGATAGCTTAGAGTTGTAGGAGGGAAAACTCAAGAAAGCTCCCGTGTATGTATTGTATGATATTCTCATTGTAACTGTAGAAGAGTAGAAGTTGTAGAGAAAGAGAGCATAGGAGAGCAGAGAAGAACAAAAATTGTAGAATTTGTATAAGAATATAGTTGTTTCTATAGAACCCATGTACATATGCACATGGATTAATATGAGAATGTGTTGATCCAATTTCATTTTGTTTTATGATTCCTGTTTACATCTATTGAATGGTATGTTTACAGTTAAATTTCAGTCTCTGTTGTGCATTCATTTCAATGCTTTATATGTGTGTGATTTCATGTTGAATGTATGAAGTCTATGAGGGGGAGAGTATGAGTTCTAATTGTTTCTCGTCCTGAGAATTCCTGTAAGGAGTGCAGTGAAGGTCCGCAAAGAGTGCGTCGACAGTTTCTGAGTTTTATCTCAGAATTCTCAGGAGAGATACCATTGATCTTATACCTGTGGAAGTGAAAAAATAGCATAGAGTCGTGCAAGGTGTGTGCAGGCCAAGTTGAATCTTAGACTTTTCCAACACAGTTGAGCGGTTGAAGAAGTTTTGTCACAAAGAGTGCACAGAGTTGGAAGATTTCCGATAATCAGATATAATCATGAAGGGTGCAAGGAGTGCACGCAAAATCCCTTAGAATTCTTGAGTTTGCAGCAAGAACCAAGCTCAGAAGGGATAGAGACTTCAATTTATTGAATGAAGGATGAGGTTTGGAGTCACCTCATGGAACCAAGCTCAGAATGGTTAACATCGAGTTCTGGGCTGAGCGTCATCAAGAATATGAATGGATGGTTCAAGTTCTTAGAGGGAGAAATATTGATTTTTCGTGGACCATTCGATCCAGTAGATTAGCGGAGAGGTTAGGGCTGAGTGTATTCTAACACTCTCAATTTTAGGAGAGATAATAGTCATTATATCGGAAGGAACGAAATCCATTGATCTGACTCTTTGAATTTCAACATTTTGGGAGTTGGGGAGTGTGGAGAAGTTGGGATTCGGGGATTACGAGTTACAAAATCCTGATTCGCGAAATTTTGATTTCGCAAAGGGAATAATCCGAACCGTTAGATCATGGAAGGTTCAGGTTTGTCGATTTGAGGAGAATAAGTCATGCGTTATGAATTCGGAGAAAAGGAGAAAAGCATTTCATCATGAACTCACAAGTCACGAAATCCCGATGTGCTCGAAGGTGAGGCCCTAGTACTTGGGTGGAAGTCATATGGTGGAAACATAAGGGAGAAGTTAATGAACTGTTAGCCCTTTTTCAGGGTTTTGGGAATCGAAAGATTCAGGTGACTCATAATATAAATCGCGAAGTCGCGAAATCCGAAACACCTTTTCAGGTTAAGTCTGTGGTCGTGCCAATGGTCATGTGAAGTGGAGGTTTACGCTTAGTGCTTGTTCTTTCATGCGTAACTTTTGGAAAGGACTTGTGGTTTTATGTGTATTGAAGGTTCCAGTGGGAACTAAGGAGCCACTTTGGCTCAGGAATTGGAATATCCAAAGACCGGAAGGTCAAGAAGACCCTACTAAGGTAGGGGTGTTACATCAGGTGGTATCAGAGCTAACAACTTTTGTTTCCTATAAAGGGAAGACAAGGAACAATTGTGATTTTAAATTCTGCATGGACAGATTGAAACAATGCCGCCAAGGAGATGTCAAGAAAGACCAAAGCCGGATCCAACCATGGAAAGGGAGATGAGAGAACTTCATGCTTGATTACATGCCATGGAGACAACACAGAGGAGAACACCTGATACTGGAGATATTAGTGAGGCCGAAAGTGAAAATGAAGAAGGAGCAGGAGAAGAAGCCAAATATGCTACAGATGAATGTTAGCTAAAGGCTATTTCAAGAATGGGTGCCAGAGAAAAAATGGACATCCCGGTGTATGAAGGCAACTTAGACATTGAGGAGTTACTAGATTGGTTTAGATCTATGGATAAATACTTCGACTATGAGGATATCGAAGAAGATAAGAAAGTAAAACATGTTTTCAATAGACTGAAAGGACATGCAGCACTGTGGTGGGATGAACTACAGGCAGACAGGTGTTGCAAAGGAAAACAATGAATCAAAAGCTAGGACAGGATGGTAGAAAAGATGAAAGAAAAATTCATACCCAGGGATTATCAAATAAATCTGTTTCGAAGAATGAAGAATTTGAGATAGAAAGGGATGACAATGAAGGAATACACTGAGGAATTTTACAACCTAAATATCATAGAAGTTCATCACGAAAGTGATGAGAAAAAAGTCGCCAGATATATGAATGGCCTAAGATATGAGATTCAGGATGAAATGAGCATGGTGACAATAAGAATTGTGGAAGATGCTTATCATATTGATATAAAGACAAATGATAAATTGGCCAGAAAGAAAGGTCAAAGGGGAAGAGGTAGAAGTCAGAGCAGAGGCAAAGCAGTTTCCTAGGACAAAGCATAGAAGTCCACTAATGAAGAGAAGAAACCTCATAATCATCCAGAAAGGGGAGGAAGTTCACATGGAAGACAATATGCCGATACAAATACTTTTCCTCGAGCAAGAGAAAGAGGAAGAGGCAGAGGAGGTGAAATAAAGTGTTTTGTTTGTGGAAAGATAGAACACAAATATTTTGAATGTCCTGATAGGAAAAGAGATGGAGGAGGCAAAGCTCACATTTCAGAAGCGCAAAGGAGAAATGTTGAGGAAGAAGATGCAGAAGGTGGAAAATCCTTAATGATGAGGAAAGTTATCTTGAAGCCAGAGAAAAAGATGGAGAATCTAGTACAGAGGAAAATTTTGTTTAGAACTGCTTGCATGACCAAGGATAGGTTATGCAAGGTGATAGTGAACAGTGGAAGAACAAATAATATATTATCCATAGAAATTATGGAGAAGATAGAATTGGAGATCGTTTCACATCTGATCCCATAGAAAGTATCGTGGTTGCAAAAAGGACATCAGGTAACATTCACTAAACACTATTTAGTTGAATTTAAGATAGGGGATTATAGATATCATATCTTATGTGATGTTATTCCCATGGATGTTTGTCACCTTTTATTGGGGAGACCGTGGCAATATGATAGAAATGTTGTCCATGACTAAAGAAAGAACACCTATACCTTGGAGAAGAATGGTAGGACGCATATGCTACTACCAATTGAAGATAATAAGGTGAAATAAGAAACAAGTAATACTATACTTCTCATGAGTGGGAAGGAACTTCTGGATGAAGTCAAGAAAGAAGAAGAAATGCAATTTGTTGTGGTCAGAAAACCTAGAGTCATTTTGACCAATACCTCGATAGATGATCTACTTGAGGAAATTCAGGAATTGCTGGAGAAGTTCGCTGATATAGTGGTGGACGATTTACCTTGTTCATTGTCTCCCATCAGAAGTATAAGCCATCACATTTACCTTATACCAGGGGTGATTTTTCCAAACAAAGCAGCGTATAGATTGACACCACACGAGAATGAAGAGGTCAAAAAACAAGTCCAGGATTTGATGGAAAAAGGGTTAATTAGGGAAATCTTGAGTCCATGCATTGTACCAACAACGTTAATTCCAAAGAAGGATGGTGGATGGAGGATGTGTACAGACTCGAGGGATATAAACAAAATCACCATCAGGTACATATTTCCTTTACCCAGGATGGATGACTTG
Source organism: Picea mariana (assembly GCA_032191745.1). Classification (NCBI taxonomy): domain Eukaryota; kingdom Viridiplantae; phylum Streptophyta; class Pinopsida; order Pinales; family Pinaceae; genus Picea; species Picea mariana. The sequence goes on from JASDQU011508045.1 coordinate 25,467, forward strand.
ATGGATTGCTTGAGTGGAGCAAAGTTGTTTTCAAAAATTGATTTGAAAAGCGGATATCATCATATTAGAATGAGGGAGGGTGATGAATGGAAGACAACATTCAAGACAAATGAAGGACTGTATCAATGGTTTTTCATGCCATTTGGTTTGATGAATGCGCTAAGTAATTTTATGAGATTGATGAATGAAGTCTTGAAAGATTTCATTGGGAATTTTGTAAGTGTGTATCTTGATGATATATTGATCTTCAGTAAGACTGAGGAAGAACATTTGAAACATCTAAATCCAGTGATGAGGAGGTTGCAGCAAGAGAAGTTGTTGATAAATCTGAAGAAGTCATCTTTCATGAAGACAGATATCATTTATTTGGGCTTCGTGATCTCTTCGAACGAGTTGAAGATGGATCCGGATAATGTAAAAGAAATCAAAGAATGGCCATCACCGAAGAATATCTTTGAAGTCGGAAGCTTCCATGGATTAGCCAGTTTTTATAGAAATTTCATCAGAAATTTTAATGGAATTTGTGCATCAATGTTGGACACAGTCAAGAAAATACATAAATCCTTTCATTGGATAGAGGAAGTAGAGAAAAGTTTCATGTTGTTAAAAGAGAAGATAACTGGACAACCAGTTCTAGTTCTGCCAGATTTTAGCAAAACATTTCAAGTCAGATGTGATGCAAGCTGGTTTGTGATTGGAGCAGTCTTAAGTCAAGACAATAGAACAGTTGCATACTTCAGTGAGAAACTGAATGAGGCCAAAATGAAATATTCCACGTATGATAAGGAGTTTTATCCATTCATACAAGAATTGAAGAAATGGAGGCACTACTTGGTTCCGAAGAAATTCGTTTTATATAGCGATAACCATGACTTATAGTTTATAACCAGACAGGAGAAAATGAACCAGAAACATGCAAAATAGGTTGAATTTATGCAGAAATTTACTTTTGTTATAAAGCACATTTCTGGAAATGCTAACAAGGTTTTTGATGCATTGAGCAGGAAATGTTTAATTCTGTAGGAGTTTCGAGTGAAGAACTTAGGTTTTGATAGACTTAAGGAAATGTATAGAGATGATTCATATTTCAAGGATTCTTATGAAGCATGTGAGAATCATATTTTGAGAGACAGGAGCCAATGGATTGAATACTTGATTTAGGATGGACTATTGTTCAAAGGAAATCAGTTGTGTATCCCGAAGAGTTCTATGAGAGAAAACCTTTTGAAGGAAAATCATAGTGGGGGATTGGTTGGACACTTTGGCCATGATAAAAAATTTGTGCAACTGAACAGTTTGTATTATTGGCCAAGAATGAGTACGGATGTCAAAATTTTTATCAACGGATGTAGAATTTCCTAGCACGCAAAAGAGAAAAGACAAAATATAGGGTTGTATCAACCATTGCCAATACCAAAGAGGTCGTGGTATGTGGTAAGCATGGATTTTTTGTTGGGACTACCGAGGACACAGAGAGGTTGTGATTCCATATTCATGGTAGTTGATAGATTCTAAAAAATGGAACATTTCATTCCATGTCAGAAAACTAGTGATGCAACACACATCGCAAATATGGTTTTCAAGGAAGTTGTTTGACTTCATGGTTTACCCAAGAGTATTGTTTCAGATAGAGATACCAAATTTGTTGGTCATTTCTGGAGGTCACTATGGAAGAAGATGGGGACAAATTTATCTTTCATCTCAGCATATCACCCTCAGACGGATGGACATAGTGAGGTAGTAAATCAAAGTTTAGGAGACTTGTTGAGGAGTTTCGTAGATGAAAATCATAGCCAGTGGGATCAGATTCTACCACAAGCGGAATTTGCATATAATGACTCACCTAACAAAATCACCTGAAAAATCCCATTTTAGATAATGTATGGAATGCAGCCAAGAGGAGTATTTGAGTTGAGAGACTTAGAGCAGAATGAGTTCAGAAGTGTCAGAGAATAAGATTAAAGAGCGGTTGCAGAATTCCAACCAAGAATACAAGCGTAGAACAGATCAACACAGAAGAGAGATTTAGTTTGAAGTGGGATATTTGGTCTTAGCACATATAAGAAAAGAAATATTCCCAAGGGGAACATATAATAAGTTGAATATGAAAAATATAGGGTCGTGTAAAATATTGCGGAAATTTGATGCAAATTCTTATGAGATAGAATTGCCAGATGGTGTTGGAATATCGCCCATATTCAACATATTATATGTTCCCCTTGGGAATATTTCTTTTCTTATATGCATGCAACCCATCTNGATAAAGTGGAAGGGACACCCGATTTAAGATTCCAGTTGGGAAAGTGAATTAGATATCGAGAAACATGGACAGATAGTCCAGGAGCTCATGGACAGGAGTCCTTGAATTTTTCAGCCAAAGGAGTATGATGCAGGAGCATCGCCAGCAAAGCAAGCGCAAGTGGAGGAGAGGTGGACATGCACCAATGCACATTTTGAAAATATTTTGAATTCAAAATATGAACCATTAATATAATAGCTGAAAGGATGTAATTGTTCTTAAATTTTTGGGGATTGTAACGTAGATCTTGAGCGTCCGCTCTCATATTCCAGTTGTAGTCATTTAATGTAATAAATGTAAAGTAGTTGTAGAGCTTTAATTCGATAAGACAGCTAATATTTTTAGGAGGGAAACTCAAGAAAGCTCCCTCGTATGTATTGTATGATATTCTCATTGTAAGTGTAGAAGAGTAGAAGCTGTAGAGAAAGAGAGCATAGGAGAGTAGAGAAGAACATAAATTGTAGAAGTTGTATAAGCAGATATTTGTTTCTATAGAAGACATGTACAGATGCACTTGGATTAATACGAGAATGCTTTGATCCAATTTCATGTTGTTTTATGATTCCTTTTTACATCTATTGAATGGTATGTTTACAGTTAAATTCAAGTCTTTGTTTTGAATTCGTTTCGATGTTGTGTATGTGTGTGATTTCATGTTGAATGTATGAATTCTGTGAGGGGGAGAGTATGAGTTCCAATTATTTCTTGTCCTGATAATTCCTGCGAGTAAAATGAAGGTCCGCAAGGAGTGCGTCGACAGTTTCTGAGTTTTATCTCAAAAATCTCAGGAGAGATACCGTTGATCTTATACCCGTGCAAGTGAAAAAATAACATAGATTTTTACAAGGTGTGTGTAGGCCAGGTTGAATATTAGACTTTTCCAACCCAGGTAAGTGGTTGAATAACTTCTATCGCAAGGAGTGCGCAGAGTTGGAATATTTCTGATAATCAGAGATTATCGTGAAGGGCGCAAGGAGCGTGTGCAAAATCCCTTAGAATTCTTGAGTTTGCAGCAAGAACCAAGCTCAGGAGGGATAGAGACTTCAAGTTGTTTAAGGAAGGATGAGGTTTGGATTCACCTCATGGAACCAAGATCAGAAGGGTTGACGTTGATTTCTGGGCTGAGGGTCATCAAGAATATGAACGGATGGTTGAATTTCTCGGAGGGAGAAATACCGATTTTTTGTGGACTGTTGGATCCAATAGATCAGTGGAGAGGTTAGGGTCGAGCGTCTTCTAACACTCACAAGTTCAGGAGAGATAACAGTTGTTATATCAGAAGGAATGAGAGCCATTGATCTGACGCTTTGAATTTTGTCATTTCGGGAGTTTTGGAGTGTGGAGAAGTTGAGACTTGGGGATCACGAGTTGCAAAATTCCGATTTCACAAAGGGAAAAATATGGACTGTCAGATCTTGGAAGGTTCAGGGTCGTCGATCTAAGGAGAGGAATTCGTGAGTTCAAACTTCGAAGAAAAGGGAAAAAGTGTTGCATCACGAACTCACAAGTCATGAAATCCTAACACGCTCGGAAGTAAGGCCCTAGGACTTGGGTGGAAGTCATATGGTGGAAATATAAGGGAGAATTTAAGGAACCATAAGCCCTTTTTCATGGTTTCAAGAATCGAAATATTCAGGTGACTCATAATAGAAATCGCGAAGTTGCGAAATCCAAAACACCTTTTCGAGTTAAGTCTGTGGTCATGTCGACGATCACGTGGAGTGGAGGTTTATGCTTAGTGCTTGTTCACGCAGAATTAACTTCTGGAAAGTTTTTGTGGTTTTATGTGTATTGAAGGTTCTAGTGGGAACTAAGGAGCCACTTCGGCTCGAGAACTGGAAAATCCAAAGACTGGGAGGCTAAGCAAACCCTGCTGAGGTAGGGGTGCTGTGTCAATTTCACACAATCTATAATGAGGATTTTGTTCCTTTCTTTGAATCTTATAACAATTTCCAAACAGTAAACATTCCACTCTTTTAACCATCAAGATCAACCACTTCCCATACATTAGTTCAATCAACAAATATACTCAAATTCATGTTCCCAAAATTAACAATGAAGTCACAGTATCACTGTAATTGGGCCTGCCATTTTAAATGCAATGATATTCATTAAACATATATAGGCAGTAACCAAATAATCAAGATCAAATTTTCAAAAACTTAATTGACAATTAAACAAACAACAACCACCATTCCAACACAAGCTATGCACCGAATAATTCAATCATGCAAGTGTAACTCCATCACTGTGCAAGCCCAATTTAATGTGACTCTAAAAATCTGGGCCACCCATCCAACACGAAGAGGTATCAAAACAAGCCTATCTCCACAAATGATCAGGTTGCAACAAAACATTCTTAAAACCCTGTGGGTATCCTTGAGTGTGAAAACCAAAGCTATCTGTATCATATGCAGTGTGTAGTCACCAAAACACTACGATGCAATATCTCCATTTAACAAAATCAA
>JASDQU011508046.1:16800-27475 GCA_032191745.1 Picea mariana
TGGGAGTTCACAGGTATCATTTAATGTATTAAAATCATTTAAATTTAATGTGTTATATAATCGTTTGAATATAATTTATTAAATTTTCAAATTTGAAATGTGATATATAGGCTAATGTGGAGAAGAGAGTACATGAGAGTGTGCTTGGGAGAGAGATTGGGATTGATGAAGCAACTTGATTAGGAAAGGATGTGTCCATTCAGGATGAGTCCATTCAGGATGATTCATAAATGTACGTTCTTAACTTTTATGCAATTTTTGTTTTTTCAAATTTATAGTTTTTTGCCTTTCCTCAATTATTTTGAATTATATGGAATCCCTAGATAAGTTTGTCATTGTTTTAAATGGTGTACACTCAAACTTATATAGGGTTAAATCATGATCAACACCTAATTTTGAACTTGAATATGTTTGAATATTTGAGAACATATTTTTAAATGGTGTGCACTCAAACTTATTTAAGGTTAGATCATGATGAACACCTAATTTTGAAATTGAATATGTTTGAATATTTGAGAATAGATTCTATCCCACATCAGAAAAGAGATTTTTCAAAGTTTTCCTCGATTGCAGTCCTTTCTTTCTTATCCAAGAATGACATAGTATTATATGAGAACATCTATTCCATCGAAGAAAGAGAAGATAAGTATTTTTCGAAAGAATGGTATTTAAAATGAAGATTTTTGAACTTTTTTAGATAATAAGTAGTCTTTTGGAAGAATTGCTTAATATGGAGATTTATGCAGTCCTTGCTTTCTTGTCCAAGAATGGTGTAGTATTATATGAGAACATCTATTCCATCGAGGAAATAGAAGATAAGTATTTTTCGGTAGAATGATATTTAAAATGATGATTTCTGAACTTTTTTAGATAATAAGTAGTCTTTTGGAAGAATTGCTTAATATGGAGATTTATGTTCGTCCTTTAGTTTGAAAGGGCATCATGATGTTTGATTATATTACCACTGCAGAAGAAGATGAGAAATATTTTTAACTGCTGAGGAGATTATTATTTTAATGATCTGTGTAAATATGATCAAATAACAACACCTGGGATGAGAATTACATCTCTAAGGACTTGAGAATTTATCCACAAGGAGAATTTTCGGAAGGATTTTGGACTTTATCCACAAGGAGATAAGTATTTCTTTGGAAGAATGACTTAATAGATGGAAATTTATGAATTATCTTCATACACAGTTTTAGTTTATTTTCATTATTATCTAACTCTAACTCTAACGCACAATTTGTTTTACCAAGAACATAAACATCACAAAATGGATGCCAATTTTATTTTAATTACAATTTCTGAATTTTGTATTATTTTGCATGTTTGAATTGTAAATTTCTAATTTTTGAAATCTGTTTTTTTTGCAGGTTTCAATTTCATGTATGAAGTCATCCATATTCGATGGCTTAGAGTCCATAATTTTGGAGTTGAATGTCTTTGTTCCATGTTATCATTCTAAAATGGATGTGGAACTTCTGTATTTTACACTATTACTATTCAGACTTTTATTATAATGTCGGACTTTTATTATAACTGTTACTATTCAGACTTTTATTATAATTTCAGACTTTTATTATAATGTATATGTACATATATATATTTCATAATTTTGGAATTCAAAATGGCAATTTGTCTTATGTACATATTTGATTTATTTTATTTTGAAATTCAATCTTTATTTTATATGTATGGGACTTTTTTAAGTGAATATTTATATGATAATATAGAGTTACAATGCTTGAAGATATGTTGATAGACTTACTCAATCTTTATTTTATATGTATGGAACCTTTTTATATGCTCATTGGAATATTTATGAAATGTATAACTTTTCAATGGAATGACCAATTATTTTTTCTAATTTTCTTCTCTTTAATCTTGATGTCACATGTAGATACATAAATAAAATCTTGTATTCCCAACTAGATATATTAATTGATTTTTTCAAATGATGTGTGACGATGCACCCGCACCCTCACCGATACGTCCGCTTCCTCAGGACCTTCCTTTCCTCTCGGCCCAAAGAACTTCAAGGTTCTTCTATTTCCCTATCGGGAAATATTCACCCACAGATTCTCTTTCCCCGCACGATCCTCCTTCCTTGAACTTATCAGAGGATCGAAAATCGTGACTTCGCGAGTTCTTTGTCAATCACTGGGCTTTCAAAACCCTGAGAGCCGATGGCCTTAGTCAACGCTGACTTTCTCTCGCCTTATCGGGACTATGTTTCTATCGCGACTTCGCTATTCGCGACACCAACTACTTGGTTCTCCAAACCCCGATACCCAATGTGCCAAAAAGTCGATGCACACATGAGTTGACTTTTCAACGATCCCCTATCTCGTCGGGACTTTGGAACTCCCAGGATCACGAATCCTAACACAAATACTTCGGGACTTCTCACCGCAAGATTTCGATGACTCATGTCACCTGTCCACGTCACCAACTCCTGTGGCCCACACTATTTATGAAGTTGTCAAGACATCGCTTATCGCAATATCACAATTCCCATGACCAAATCCCCGACTCTTTTCTCGTGAAAATTCAATAGGCAATTCCGCAATCAATCTAACGGCCGTGATGGACTTGGATCAACAAATCTTCTCTTCTAAATTTTTAGCCTCTCCACACTTGCACTATAACTTCCTCGCACCTCTGGGAGATCTAACGATCCATGGATACTCGTTAAATATCCTCGGAGGATTTCAACCGTCCGTTCCTTCCAAATGAAAGCTGCAAAATGACGAGACGCTCTTCCACATAACTCGTCACCCTATGTGCAAACCTGCGACGCTCCTTTCAGCTATCAAGGCACAACTTTCCTGCTTCGTCCTTCAATGAGTTTGAAGGCCTATCCCTCCTGATATTTTCTCATGACTTTCGAGTCCCTTCAGGAAAATCTTGCACGCACTTCTTGCAAAAAATCTTCAACAACATCTAAGTGTTGAAGCTTCGACTCTGCGCATACCTATAGCAGCATTCTTAATTCCCCTTGCCTAGAATCACAACTCTGAGGCTTCGTCTAGCCTGCGCATGCCTTGCATGGCTCCGGTGCCCAATCTGCACTTCTGGAAACTTAGAACAAAATTTATCTCTAATTGAACCCTTCTGTCAACGCACTCCTTGCGGATGATTCATCTGCACTCCTTGAAGGAATTTTCTGGTTCAAGATAGAGAAACAATTGAAACTAATTCCCTCTTCCTTTCAGACTTCAATTGAACCATGAAATCACATACACAGAATATAAAAGAAAATGTATGATAGGAAGCAAACATTCATGAGCATAACATCAATACACAAAGAAACAACACAAACCATGAATTTGAATCAAAGCTTTCTTCTATTAATTCAAATGTCTATACATGGGTGTTCTTCACACAATTCTTTTCTTTCTCTCTTCTTATGAATGCTCTCCAGAATAATTCTGCCTCTATGTTACAATGTACAAAGGAGGTTGTCTATATCCTTTTTCCCTCTTGGATGCTGAAACTATGAAATCTAAATTTAAATTCCTATCTAACTGCATTAACTATATTAAATGCCGACTATCTACTCAAAGGATGAGATCTATCCACTCAAGGTCCATTACAATATATAAAGTGCGCTTCATTAAATCCACACATTAATGTTTGCGCAACAATATCAAGGTGTTTTCAAAATTTGTGCTAGCGTTGTCCAGCTATCTTCCGCTTCGTGATGGCTCACTTGATGTGTTGGCGATGCTTCTACATCATACTCCTCGGCTTGAAAAATTTCATGGGCTCCTGCCCATGAGCTCCTGCATGGTTCGTCCATGCTTCTGAATCACTGCTTCAGTCTCCCAGCTGGCATCCTCTACTGGGTGATTCTTCCACTTAACCAGATACTCGAAATACTGCTTCCGCCTGGTCTTCTTACCCACTCTCTTGTCCAGTATGCATTCCATCTGCAGCTTCTCTGCAACTGGTAATTGTTTCACCCACTGGATCACTAGATCCTCAGCTCTAGTCTCTACTTCTCTAGCCCTGTATGGGTATAAATATGCAATATTTAATATCAAAGATATTTCGATGCCATCCGACAACTCGATCTCATAAGCATTTTCTCCAAATTTCCTCAAGACCTTGCATGGTCCGATTTTCTTCATTTTTAATTTTTTGTATGTTCCTCTCGGGAACCTTTCCTTCCTCAAGTGTGCCAGAACTAGATCACCAACTTCAAACTAAATTTGTCTCTGATGTTGATCTGCTATGTTCTTATAATCCTAATTTGAATCTATCAGTCGCTGCTTCACCTTGCCGTGAAGTTCCTTCATTGCCTCAGCGAATTCTTCTGCACTAGCGCTGCCCGTAGCAGTCTATTCTCAATATTGCAATTCAAAAACTCCTCTCGGCTGTATCCCATATACAACCTGAAATGGACTCTTTCCTATACTTCGATTCACCGAATCGTTGTATGCAAACTTTGCCTGTGGCAATACATTGTCCCAACTGCTGTGGTGTTTTGTCACCAAGCTCCTCAGAAAATATTCTAGACTTCTGTTGACCACCTCTGTTTTTCCATCCATATACGGATGATAAGCAGAACTAAACGCCAACTTAGTTCCTAGCTTCTTCCATAGTGTCCTCCAAAAATTCCCTATGAATTTTGTGTCTCCGTCCGAAACTATGCTTTTCGGTAATCCATGAAGTCGAATGACCTCCTTGAAAAACAAATTCGCGATGTGAGTTGCATCGCTGGTCTTCTGGCATGGGATGAAGTGTGTCATCTTTGAAAACCTGTCCACGACCACAAATATGGAATCAACAACTCTTTTCATCTTCGGCAAACCCAATACAAAATCCATTCCAATCGCCTCCCATGGCCTCTCTGGTATGGGTAATGGCTGATAAAAACCTTCTTTCTGCTTCCTCCCCTTCAAATGATGGAATACTCGACATCTTTCAACAAATTGATTGATTTCTGACCGCATCCCTGGCCAAAAGTATGATTCGCTCAGCTTCGCGAATGTTTTTTCATGGCCAAAGTGTCCGCCCAATCCTCCACTGTGCTTCTCCTTTAACAGATTCTCCCTCATGGAGCATTTTGGAATACACAGTTGATTGCCTATGAACAACAATCCCTTTTGGATCATATAATCTATCCAAGGGCTCCTATCTCTGAGAACTGGATTCTCAGCTGCTTCATACGCTTCTGCAAAATCTGCATCACATGCATACATGTCCCTGAGATTTTCAAAACCCAATGTTTTGACTCAGAATTCCTGCAGCAACAAACATTTCCTGCTCAAAGCATCAACCACTTTGTTAGCAGTACCCAAAATATGCTTAATCACAAATGTGAAATTCTGCATATACTCTACCCATTTCACATGTTTCTAATTCAACTTCTCCTATTGAGTCACAAACTGTAATGCATGATTATCACTATACAAAACAAATTCTTTCGAGATCAAGTAATGCCTCCACTTCTTCAACGCCTGTATGATAGCATAAAATTACTTATCATACGTGGAGTATTTCAACTTTGCCTCATCCAGCTTCTCGCTGAAATATGCAACCAGCCTGTCTTCCTGACTCAAGACCGCTCCTATGGCAAACCCACTTGCATCACATTTCACCTTAAATGTTTTCTGGAAATCCGGTAACACCAAAACCGGTTGTTCCACGATCTTCCGCTTCAACAGATTGAAGCTCTTCTCAGCCTCTGTTGTCCAATGAAAATTTTTATGCCTCTTCTTCACTGTGTCCATCATCGCTGCGTTAATCCCACTGAAATTCCTAATGAACTTCCGGTAGAAACTAGATAAACCATGAAAACTCCTCACCTCGAAAATATTTTTTGGTGATGGCCAATTCCTAATCACTTCCACCTTATCCGAATCCATCCTCAACTCATTAGCCAAAATAAAAAAACCCAAGTAAATGAGCTTTGTCTTCATAAATGAGGACTTCTTCGTATTGATCAACAACTTCTCCTACTGTAGCTTCTTTATCACAATGGCCAAATGCTTCAAATGTTCAGCCTCTGATTTACTGTAAATCAGTATGTCATCCAAGTAAACAATGATGAATTTTCCGATGAAATCCTACAGGACTTCATTCATCAACCTCATGAATGTTCTTGGTACATTCATCAATCCAAATGGCATGACTAGCCATTCATACAAACCCTCATTTGTCTTTAATGCGGTCTTCCACTCATCACCTTCTCTCATGCGAATTTGGTGATATCCGCTCTTCAAATCAATCTTCGAAAAAAACTTTGCCCCACTCAGGCAATCCATCAGATCATCCATCCTCGGCAATGGAAATATGTACTTGATGGTTATTTTGTTGATTGCTCTCAAGTCGGTACACATTCTCCAACCTCCATCCTTCTTTGGACTAAGTACTGTTGGAACAACACATGGACTCAATCTTTCCCTGATCAATCCTTTGTCCAATAGCTCTTGGACCTACCTCTTTACCTCTTCATTTTCTTGCGGTGTCAACCTATGCACAACTTTATTTGGAAAACTAGCTCCTGGTATGAGGTCTATGTGATGACTCACACTTCTCATTGGTGGCAACGAATGAGGTAATTTGTCTACCACGATGTCAACAAACTCTTCCAGCAATTCCTGAATTTCATCTGGAAAATCATCCACTCTTGTTCTAGTCAGAACAATCCTAGGCTTCCTGACTACAAAGAATTGTGGATCTTCCTTCTTCTCCATCTCTGTAAGGAGTTCCTTCCCACTCATGAGAAGTATTGTGCTGTTTACCTATGGTTTCACCTCCTTATCTTTTATCGGAAGCAACATATGGGTTCTCCCATTCTTCTCAAGGGTTTATGTGTTCATTCTCCCATCATGAATCAAATTTCTGTCATATTTCCATGGTATACCCAACAATAAATGACATACATCCATGGGAATAACATCACACAATATTTTATCATTATACCCACTTATTTTGAACTCAACCAAGCATTGTTTAGTAACAGTTACCTGGTGTCCTTTTTGTAGCCACGAAACTTTGTATGGGCTTGGATGATCAATCGTTTCCATCTCCAGCTTCTCTACCATTTATGTAGATATGCGATTATCCATGCTACCACTATCAACAATGACCTTGCACACCCTATCCTTGGTCTTACAATATTTTCTGAACAGTCTGGTCCTTTGGAATGAACTTTCGTACACCTCCTTCTCAGGTGTCAAAAGGACTTTATGCATCTTCTCCCTCAACATCTCTCCTCTGCGCTTCAGTGATGTGAGCTTCCCCAACGTCCTTCTTTTTCTCTAGACACTCATAAGACTTGTGCCCATTCTTTCCACACGTGAAGCATGTGATAACTCCTCCTCTGCATCTTCCTCTACCTCTGGTACGAGGAAAAGTATTGTTGTCAGATTATCCTCCGCTCTGCTCTGTATGTTGTCCTCTTTGTTCACCATGTGGCCCTTGCTGTGAGGTTCCACCTCTTTCTAATTTACCCTGAGGTCTCTTCCATTCCTCCTTGGGCTTCTGGAATTTCTCCTGGGCAACTACTTTGCCTCTGGGCTAACTTCTTCCCCGCCCTCGCTGACCTTGCTTACGGCTCAGCTTCTCTTCTTCTTCTAGAGCCATCTAATAAGCATCCTCAACTGTTCGGATGCTTACCATGCTTAATTCATCCTGAATGTTGTATCTCAAACCATTCATGTATCTGGCAACCTTCTCATCATCGCTCTCCCAATGTCCTGCTCTGATGTTCAGTCGATAGAATTATTCTATGTATTCTTTCACTATCATCAGCTTCTGTCTTGGGTTCTGCATTCTTTTGAACAAAGTAATTTGATAGTCTCTAGGGATGAATTTTTCCTTCATCTTCGCAATCATTCAATCCCAAATCTTGATCTTCTCCTTGCCTTTGCAACGTCTATCAGCTTGTAGCTCGTCCCACCACAATGCTTCATGACCTCTCAAGCGCGTGACAACATGCTTGACTTTATTGTCCTCTTCGATATCTTAATAGTCGAAGTATGTATCCAGAGCTCTAATACAATCTAGTAGCTCCTCTGCATCCAGATTTCCCTCATAGACTGGAATGTCCATCTTCGCCTTCACACCCATCCTAGCGATAACTTTGATTAGACACTCATTTGTTGCATCTTTTGCTACAACTTCCTCTTCTCGTTCAGCTTCTATCTCACTCTTGCAATCACTCAGATCCCCTGCACTAGATGTTCATCTTTGATCTATCTCCATCTCTTTAAGTCTTTCTTAGAGATCTCTCATCTGTCTCTCCATTTCTGGATTTCATGTCGGCCTGCCTCTTCTTTGCACCTCCCTATCCTCTGGGTCAGGTGACTATCTTTCTCTCCTAGGTGACATGGAGAATTCTCTTTCTCTGCTACAAAAAGAAAAGAACTTCCCACTCTGATACCACTTGATGACGCACCCGCACCCTCACTGGTACGTCTGCTTCCTCAAGACCTTCCTTTCCTCTTGGCCCTAAGAACTCCAAGGTTCTTCTATTTCCCTATCGGGAAATATTCACCCACAGATTCTCTTTCCCCGCATGATCCTCCTTCCTTGAACTTATCGGAGGATCGAAACTCGTGACTTCACAAGTTCTCTGTCAATCACTGGGCTCTCAAAACCCTGAGACCCGATGGCCTTAGTCAACGCTGAATTTCTCTTGCCTTATCGGGACTTTGGTTCTATCACGACTTCGCTACTCATGACACCAACTACTTGGTTCTCCAAACCCCAACACCTGATGTGTCGAAAATACGATGCGCATGTGAGTTGACTTTTCAATGGTCCCCTATCTCATCAGGACTTCGAAACTCACGGGATCGCGAATCCTAACACAAATACTTCGTGACTTCTAGCGGCGAGATTCTGATGAATCGTTTCACCTATCCATGTCACCAACTCCTATGGCCCACACTATTTATGAAGCCGTTAGGACATTGCTTATCGCAATATCGTGATTCCCTTGACCAAATCCCTAGCTCTTTTCTCGCGAAACTCCGATAGGCGATTCTGCGATCAATCCAACGACCCTGATGGACTTGGATCAACGACTCTACTCTTCTGAATTTTTAGCCTCTCCATACTTGCACTGTAACTTCCTCGGACCTCTAGGAGATCTAACGATCCATGGATCCGTGCGAAATATCCTCGGAGGATTTCGACCATCAGTTCCTTCCAAATGAAAGCTGCAAAATGAAGAGACGCTCTTCCACAAAACTCGTCACCCTGCGCACAAACCTGCGATGCTCCTTTCAGCTATCAAGGCACAAATTTCCTGCTTCATCCTTCAATGAGTTTGAAGGCCTATCCCTCTTGATCTTTTCTCACGACTTTCGAGTCCCTTCAGGAAACTCTTGCACGCACTTCTTGCGAGAAATCTTCAACAGCATCTAAGTCTTAAAGCTTCGACTCTGCGCACACTTGCAATAGCAGTCTTAATTCCCCTTGCTCAGAATTGCAACTCTGAGGCTTCGTCTAGCCTGCGCATGCCTTGCATGGCTTCAGTGCCCAATCTACACTTTTGGAAAACTTAGAACAAAAGTTATCTCTAATTGAACCCTTCTATAAACGCACTCCTTGTGGACAATTCAACTGCACTCCTTGCAGGAATTCTATGGTTCAAGATAGAGAAACAATTGAAACTAATTCCCTCTTCCTTTCAGACTTCAATTCAACCATGAAATCACATACACAACATATAAAAGAAAACGTATGACAGGAAGAAAACATTCATGAGCATAACATCAATACACAGAGAAACAACACAAACCATGAATTTGAATCAAAGCTTTCTTCTATTAATTCAAATGTCTATACATGGGTGTTCTTCACACAATTCTCTGCTTTCTCTCTTCTTTTGAATGCTCTTCAGAATAATGCTGCCTCTATGTTACAATGTACAAAGGAGGGTGTCTATATCTGTTTTCCCTCTTGGACGCTAAAACTATCAAATCTAAATTTAAATTCCTATCTAATTGCATTAACTATATTAAATATCGACTATCTACTCAAAGGACGAGAGCTATCTGCTCAAGGTCCATTACAATATACAATGTGCGCTTCCTTAAATCCACACATTAATGTTTGCGCAACAATATCAAGGTGTTTTCAAAATTTGTGCTGGTGTTGTCCAGCTGTCTTCCGCTCCGCATTAGCTCACTTGATGTGCTAGCGATGCTCTTGCATCAATGTGTCTTGTTCAAATCTATTTGATTTAGGTCACCATTATATGTCTATATTTATCACAAAATTTTTGGGTCAAAGTTAGCATTTTCAGAATTACAATTAGCATTTTGGTGATAGACTTACTCAATCTTTGTTTTATTTGTATGGAACTTTTTTATATGCTCATTGAAATATTTATGAAATGTATAACTTTTTGATGCAATGACAAATTATTTTTTCTAATTTTCTTCTCTTTAATCTTAATGTCACATGTAGATACATAAATAATGTTGTATTCCCAACTAGATATATTAATTGATTTTTGCAAATGATGTGTCTTGCTCAAATCTATTTGAGTTAGGTCACCATTATATGTCTATATTTATCACAAAATTTTTGGGTCAAAGTTAGCATTTTCAGAATTACAATTAGCATTTTGGAACTCTTTGAAAATTCCATTTTCACATTTTTAGATTTTATATTCACTCTTTTGGATCTAATATTGACACTTTTTTCG
>JASDQU011508049.1:0-13489 GCA_032191745.1 Picea mariana
GTATAAAAAGGTTGATGAATGTAAATTATGTTATGAATATGTGTTGCATGACTGCTGGGAGGGGGATGTGCTAAAATAGACCATGATGGCTAATGAGAGGTGGTGGAGGGGACCTGGAATGGTTGCGTTAACTTCCATCGAGTCAGTACCATACCGGTTTTTACTTGCTCAAAGACCAAAGCAACTCTCTGACCCTGGAATGGATTTTCCATCAGATTGGGAGGTGGGGAGGCTCCTCAAGAGTTAATGAGGGGATGGGGGTGAACCGCGCATCCGTAAAAGCTCCCAGACCTGACCACGGACGGGGAAATTCGCACCACATGCAATCTTGCAGAGAAAAAGGCAAGAGAGGAAGTGTGGTAGAGGGAGAGAGCGTGCGCGACAGGGATCATGGAAGAGGACTGGAGAAACTCTGGAAACACATGCAGTTATGAACATAGGAGAAAGAGAGTAACCTTCATCCTGGATTATTTTTCTCTATCAAAAGAAGGAGAGTAACCTTCGTCCTTGACTTCCGTTGCGCTGGAAGTAGGACACTGAATCTCAAAGCATCGTGGTCTAGCTCGGGGGTGGCTAGTGGTAAATCCGTTTGGAGCCACTGAGCATATGGTTGGGTGGAAACAAGCACCCCTCTCAGTAGTTGCATCATGCCTGGTGGATCTGATAAGTGTTTATGTCTTGTATTTTGAATTGAATATCCTGGATGCATGCTCATGTTTATATGATCATAAATGGTCTCTGTATAGAAGTGATTGCCTTGTGTTTTGATTGGGAATAATGGATGCATGCTTGTACTTATATATGACCATAATCAATTTATGTACAGAATGAATAAGTTCAGAATACGAGTCCGTTCTCTTGAGAATTGTCCCATTTACTTGATTCACACTATGTCCTGGTTTAATTTCCCGAAGGCACCTCTCCAGGGAAATTTCCTCGCATTCCAGAGTCGGAGTGAGTTCCTTGAAAAGACTACTGTTATAGTAAACCCACGAGTTTACTTTACCCCTTTCACAGAGTTCATAACTCGACGAATTAGGAAGGCATCTCGGTCAGGTCACCAAGTCTAGGGATAATTACCCAAGAACCCTCTGAAGGATCATGTAATATGAGTCTGGAAACCTTGTACAAGAAAGAGTAGCTCTCTAAGGTCTCGGAGTCATGGGAGTTTGAAGCTCTGATAGGTTGAATTTCATGATTCAAGCTCAGAAAGGATAGCGAGTCCAATTATCGAAAGAGAATACCCCATCGTTTGGTAGACGAACGGTCGGAATCCTTTTGGAAATACCCCAAATTTGTCAAGACTTATGGATCTAGAGGAGGAGCACAGGCATTAACACCTCGACCCCTTCAGCCTTCGCAAGTAGCGATGGGATCCAAGACCGTAGATCCAAGGATCTGTCAGAGCTCTATTGACCGTCAATCTTAACCTTTGCATAGGCAGGAGAGTGGACTCGACAACGTCTTGAAAGTCCCGAGGTATTCAGAACCGTCCATTGGCATAGGATGCGTGGCAGTCGGGTAGCATTTCGCTAACTCGCGAATTGGAGTGGTTAAGGGTAGGACTGCACAAATTCACGATTCACGAGATCAGGACGTGATCATGGTCGTTGGAGCCAAGCCATGGTAGAACTGTTGGATCAGAACCTCCACGTGCTATCGCATATCGGGGGTTCAAAGGTTGAAAGAACTTCTTTTCGACTACAGAAGTCGCGAAGTGCCGAGCATCGAGGGCTCATGCGAACACATGTCACATCCGTTAGGTGGGGATCGTGTGGTTGACAGGTGGCATAACAACAAGCGCCCAGAGAAAGGTGGAAGTGGGTGACAGGTGGTGGACACGTGTTGCCTAGGAAAGAGTCAACCCATTGTTGACTTATCGTGTCTTGGGGTTTCGAAGGGTGAAGAAGTTGCACCTTGATCGCTAAGGTCACAAAATGTTGAGAGTCGAGGTCTTGTGCGACGAGCGGCATCGACACAACTCGTAAGCAGAGTACAACGGAGGAGACAAGTGGCATGTACGCGTCGCTTTGGCAGAGTCCACGTAACGTTGACCTTTCGTGTTTCGGGGATTCGCAAAGGAGGAGCACAAGGGCTCAACATTCCCACTCACGAGGTCTCGAGTTGCGAGTAGTGCTAGTGTTTAGCCTAGCCTACGGTTATATGTAGCAGGCGCTAGTGAGGAGGGAGCCATACCCGTATCGCATCTTGGGTATCGACGATTGGAGAAAGAGGAGTCGAGAGCCTTGACTCTCCAACTCGCGAGTTGCGAAAGGCGCTTGCGCTAAGGCTTGGTTGTGGTCGCTTGGAAAAGGATAAGGGAAGGGATGGTTTGCACTAGGCCCCATAGAAATTCAGGGATTCTGTCCCTTGAAGAAAAAGACGAAAAATCTAGGTTGTCGTAGTGGGTGTGTGACACTTCCATTCAAGGGAAGAACAAACCAAATAAGAGTTGACAACAACGGCCACATGAAGCATATGGTAATTGAGCTTGAAGGTAAGAACAAGCCCATTAGTTTCGTTCATACTGCATTGGTGAATTGTGTTTTAGAGGCTAACCATGCTTGCTAAAAAGTCACAACCATATTCACTTCAAATAGACGAACAATCTAAAGTCCTTCATTACACTCAGATTGAAGCAAATCACTGTAATATAGTAGAAGTAGATAGTTTCTATTTTACTGACTCAATTTTAGGTACTAACATTTTGACATTATTGTTTGATGGATCCAGATCACAAGAAGGAGACGTGGCAGGTTTTATACTCATTGACCCTGAAAAATGTAAGACTCTTATATCCTATCGTCTAGAGTTTGAATGCACCAACAACACTAATGAATACGAAGCCTTGGTCCAAGGTCTGAAAAAGGCTATTGATCTCAAGGTAAAATGATTACGAGTTTTCGGTGATTCAGAAATAATCATCGGACGGGTAAGGAATACTATGCATTGCTTGTCTCCCCATTTGAAAGGTTACCAACAGGTGGTATGGAACTTAATAAATTATTTCTATGCCTTTAACATCACTACCATACCTCATTCTCATAATGTTGTTGTTTGTGATTTAGCTAATGCAACATCTAGATTCACTCCTCTAAATAATAGTGTTACGGTCGAAAATCTTTTCGAGCCTCCCGTACCCAACAACGTCACCAACTCGGAAGTGTTCAATGACGACTCTCAACTAATAGAGTTCCTTACCAACGTTGACATATTCCATGATTCTATGATAGACAATGTGGTACACCAACAAAATCTACATAATTACCGGGATGAGGCAAATAAGATCAAGAGTAATTACATCCCAAGGAATGTACTGTCACTCGAGAAGCTTTTTGATTTGTAGTCCATATTCAAAACAACAATGAGTCCGAAGACGAATAGTTCAACCATGATGCATGATTTGGTGAATCTAAGCACTCTTGAACAATGCAAATTTATCAACTTCGACACTTGTTGTTCATAGGGAGAGAAACATACCTTCACGTAGTTGTTCAAGAAGTATCGAGATGTATTGGCAGAGAGCTACAAAGATCTGGAAACGTATGACACTTGCATCATTCAACACATCATTCCCATCAAAGAGGGTGTCAAAACTTTTCAGTGGAAACTTAGGAAGATACATCCCACTCTTGATATGTTGATCCAAAAGAAGCTAAAAAAATTACTGGATGCCCGAATTATCTTCAAAGTGAAACATTCTACCTATGTGTCAAATCTAGTACCTGTTAGAAAGAAGTCAAGGGAAATTAGGCTATGTGTATATTTTAAAAATCTAAACTGAGCATCTGACAAAGATAACTACCCCATTCCCCTGATGGAATAGATACTCCAGTTCATCTATAGTTCTCAAATGTTTTCTCTTGTAAACAGATTTTCTAAATATAATCAAGTTCTTCTAGCAGAGATCGACCGACTGAATACCACTTTCAGAACCAAGTGGGGAACATTCACACATCGAAGGATTCTGTTTGTCTTGATTAACACAAACACAACTTTCCAAAGGGAAATGGACATAGTGTTTAAAGGTCTGATAGGCCAAAGTGTGGTGATCTACCTCGATGATGTTACAATGTATTTCAAAAAGAAAGTTGATCACCTACAACACCTGAAACAAATTTTTGAAAGATGCGGGAAGCACGACATGTCTTTGAATCCTACAAAGAGCATCTTCACCATTTCAAAAGGAAAACTATTGGGGCACATCATTTCTAAAGATGGGATCTTTATCGATCCAGAACACACTAAACCATCACGTAGATCCCATTCCCAAACAACAAGAAGTCCGTGCAGTCATTCTTCAGAAAGATAAATTTTGTAGGAAGATTTGTGTGTGACTTTGCCAAGATAGTCAAACCTCTTCAATAAATGATTAAGAAAGATGCCTAGTTTAAATGGACATCTATTGAGAAGGAAGCTTTTGAGAAAGTCAAATATGCCATAGCGACTACCCCTGCACTTGAAAGTCCATACTTCTCCAAAGACTTCTTGCTGTACACATTTGCTTTGGATCATTCTCTTCCAGTAGTGCTCACCTAGAAGGATTAACAAGGGAATGAATTCCCCATAAAATTCACAAGCATGGGTCTTCAAGGTACTGAATTGAACTATCCACTGAAGGATAAGAAATTTTTCATTGTTCATAAAACCATAAAGCAATTGAGGCCTTACATATTGAAGAACCATACCAAGGTGAGCGTCCCTCACCCAACAGTCAGATCTCTCTTTGTACAAAAAGAATTGGGTGAGAGGCTAGGGAACTTGATGATTACTTTGCAAGAATATGACCTGTAATTTAAGCCAACAACTATAGTCAAAGGTCAAGGCCTGTGCAATTTAGCAACTGATGCCATGGATTCCAAATATCAAAAGGAAGAAAGCTAGCAAGAACAACTAATAATGTACACACAACAACCTCCTTATGTACCGGCACTGGAGAATTCATGGTATGATGACCTCAAGCAATATCTATGACATGGCACTGCCCCAAACACCTCAATGCTAAGCAGAGAAGAGCACTGAGATTAAAATCTGCACAATACCAGTTAGTCCATGGTATCTTTTTCAGAAGGAATTATGATATAGTTCTCCTTAGATGCCTTGATAAACAAGATGACGACAGAGTCCTCAAGGAGATTCATGATGGACCAGCCGAAGGAAATTTCGTAGGAGATAATACAAATTATAAGATCCTAAGAGATGGATACTATTGGCCTAGGGAGTTTAAATATGCGCATGCTTACTCCCATAGCTGTGATATTTGCCATAAATCAACTTGAAGATAAATTGGGTTTGTTGTTCCAATTCAAGCTGTCATTGTTTAGGAACCATTCGCACAATAGGGGATACATATCATCAGTGAGATCAACCCTTATTCAACTAGACAACACAAGTATATTCTCATCGCCACTGATTATTTCACGAGTTGGACGAAAGTCGTACCACTAACTAAGGTAAATGAAGAAGTGGTGATTAATTTTTTGGAATGACACATTATTACGTGGTTTGGAGTACTCACTACCCTTGTGTTTGATAATGATACTTATTTCTCGTCATTGAAATTAAATGAGTTTTGTTTAGAAAAGGGAATCATTTTGAAATATGCAGCTAACTATTACCCCCAAGGAAATGGCCTAGTTGAATCTACCAATAAGAACCCGATTGGTATCCTGAAGCGAACTGTAGTAGATCAACAAAGAAATTGGCACAATGCTCTCTGGGCAGACCAAGTCATCAGGTCACTCCAAAATCATCTATAGGGACCTCCCCATACTTTCTTATTTGTGGGAAGGAAGTCATTCTCCCCCCGAATATCTATTTGCCTTCCCTTCAACTCACTCAACAATACGTAGGAGGGAATGCCTCGCCATCCATAAATGCATAAACACCTTGGTAAAACTGGAAGAAGACTGAGGCATAGCCAAAATGAAATTTGAGGCTCACCCGGAGACCATAGAATGATGGTTCAATAAGAAATCTGTTGGTGAAAGGGACTTTCAGGTTGGTGACTTGGTTCTCAAATGGGAGAAGCCACACGAGGACAAAGGGTAACACTCTAAGTTTCAACAACTGTGGTTGGGTCCTTTCACCATTAAGGAAAAGGTTTGCCTAGTAACCTATAGATTGCAAGACTTTGAAGGGGTTGTGGATCTCCTCCCCGTTAAAGACTAGATTCTCAAGCACTACATCATCTAGCCTTTTAAGGCAACTCTCCCGTACATAAATAAAGGAGTCAATTTTCCCATCTTTTTTTATTTTTCAGTTTGTTTTGTTTTCTAGTTTAGGTGTGTTTATTTCCCCTTATGCTTTCATTCTCATGCTTTTGATTTTTCTGGTTAGATTTCTCTTTCTCGCTCTCTCTCAATATTGTTGCTTGAGATTTCCGAGAAAACTTGGTGTCGTGAATCTAAACATTAATCATGATATGGCACATTGGTACCAGAAGCCTAAAAATCTGCATTTTGCTTCTTGACATAACTTTATATGTTCTTCAAATAATTATTGTGCATGTTCCTAGGTCAAATTTAGCAAAGGAACATGGTTCAATAATGGATGAGTCTTACATTCTTAAATTATCGTGAGAGTGAACTTGTGGTCATACCCAAGAGAAGGTTTTGTGCTTGTGAAGAAATTAACAGACTAAGACCAATTTTCGAGAGGCACCTATAGTACTCAAGAAATGTTGTCACTTTCACTTTCATAGGTGTCATCCTGCATGCCTTTAAAGGAAAATTGGAATCCCCCCATCCACCTCTCTCTAGAAATCAAGAGAAAATTATATCATAAAGGTAAAGGCTTGGGGAAAGGCATTCCAACTCATGTGGAACATGAAAGTATCTCCATTGGGGCCATGGATGCTCGTTGGAAGCAGAGCAAGGCTTGTGACACCGAGGTGACTTCAGTGGGGCTATGGATGCTCACTGGTACCAGAGCGACACTAGAGAAATGAAAAATCAACTTGCATTCTCAACATTCCTGGTGCATCGTTACCTTGTAGTAATTCACTTACCTCCCCAAGATGGTGTAGTTCTAAAAGGATATTGTGGTAATCAACCAACTTTGAGTGTGGATATAAGTTCTCTCCTGCCTCATTCAAATTTATCTCATCACATTATGGTATTTTGAAATCTATGGGACCTATTCACTCTCCCTCTGGGTTATGCTTGGTAAGTTTTTGATATTTGTGATGTCTTATTGCTTAGATGCTTATTATAAAAATCCATGGCTTCACCCAATGTGTCGCCAATTGTTGTGCTGGCACCAACAACTTCCCCTTTTTCTTGTTTCATTGCTCAAAGAGTCAATTTCCCCCAATAAATAGGGACCCTCCTTTTATGTCTCACAAGCCCCTTTATCTTGTCATCCAAGTTAAGTTGTCTTTATGACCTTTGATTCAACTCCTTTCATCTTTTACTTAGAATTTTATGGCCTTCTTAGCTCATTGATTCTGTTTGTATTAGCAAGTTAACCTTTTCCTTGCGATACAACCAATATCAACAAGTTAATCTTTTCTTCATCGATATAGCCAGTATCGATGAGTTAACCTTTTCCTCACCGACACAACGAGTATTAACAAGTTATCCTTTTTCTCACCGATACTAAAAAGTGATCAACATTAGAAAATTTTCGATTTTGTCCTTTGTGTATTGACACCAATAACATTTTTTCGACACACCGATGTGCATCCCACCATTTCCTCTGATACACATGCTACTTCGAGTTTTGATGGATTCAACTTTATGTATCGACATCAATGAGCCTATCCTTGCTGACATGTCAACATTATCCACTCATCGTCACATATACACCGGAACGAAAACACTTAAAGGTTTAAAATAAAGTCCTTCCTTCACATATCGATGATGATAATATTTCGAGCACAGGTACATGAAGGGGTCAATTATCAACCAAACTCTTCACTCAAAGGTTTCACATATCGATGTTATTCACTTGATGCTCACTGATACACTGACGAAGTTTAAACAATAAGCACCGATACATAAAGTGCATCCTCAACGCTAATTTGGTTTCTATCTTCAATACATAACACTATGTGCATCATTTCTCACACCGAGTGAACGAAAAAGGTTACAAACCTCACCAAGGCTTAGCTTTCACTATTTTCCACCAAAGAGAAGCACTCAAAGTGTGTTTGAGAGGGAATCCCCGCAATGTGAGAATTCAACTCATCAACCTCCTCACTACCCATGTGTCAACACACTCACAGGTATGTAACCCATCCTTGTCTACGTGTCCTCCTTTGGTTACGAGTTCTTTGTGTATAGATATGCACCGAGGAAGGCGAGTCAGCCCTAAACTTATTTTTTCCTTACCTTCTTCCCCCTCGCCCTCCTAACCCTTTGAGCTTGGAATAAGACCCTCCATACCTTGGCCTTTTGAACCCTCGACAAACCCTTTCCCTTCCTTGTAGCTATACCCTATCTCTTCCATGGAAGATTGGGGTTTCCCCTCTAATGCCCGATGCCCTAACCCCATTAAACCCTTCAAACAAGCCAACAATGCTCTATCTAATCCTTAACATTTCCTTGGTTCTGTTTCACATGAAGCATTCCACTAGCCATTCCATGCTCACAAACCGAGGATATAGAGAGAAGAATATTTATCCATACTTAGCTAAAAACCTAACTTCAAAATCGTGTTGGCGTGGATGAGGTTTTTGGCACCGATACATCTTCGTCTACACCGAAGAAGTTTGAATGGTTAATGCTGATATAGGCTTGTATTTTTCGACAAGTTTCTTTTGATGAGCACCAATACTATCCTTGTGTGTCACCAACATTCGCATGATCGATGCCAGGGGGCCTTCACCATATCGATATCGATCTTCCCTTCAAGGTCGATACACAGTTAGTTGGTCCCCGTCTCTGACACTTACTAGAAATTGATTAATCATTTTGCAATGTCAGCAGAGCTTTATTCTTCGGATGCCGATACACCTCCTCATGTTGACGTAGATGATATTTCTGACGCTGATACAAGTAAGTATCAACACCCAAAGCATGAACCCTCTGATTTTTCCAAGAAGGCCTCAAAATCACCCAAGTGCAGAAATTAAGCCAACCCTTCTTTTTTTTCATTTCTTTGCCTTGTGAAATAGTTAGAATCTGATGTTTTTATCTCACAATTGGTAATTTTGTTGAAATAATGATGAATATATTTTGCAGGTTTAGATATGTAGCCACACAAACTATCTCAAAGTGCCAGCAATGCCCCCGTGGAAGAGGCCTTTGCAAGTGGAAACATTCAAGAGGAAGAAGTAGACCTCCCATGACCCATTTATGACAACACTAAAGGGATTATTGACAGAGAACCTTCAATTAAATGGGGCGAGGTTTACCAGATGTTGAATAATCAAAGTTTCCCCCAAGGGGAAGATGATGAATTTGACCTCAAGATATTCAAGAACATTAAAAAATCCAAGCTATATAAGGTGGCAACCCACACAACAATCTTCCCTTGTGTAGAGGCCATTTCATGGATAGTAAGGGATGTGAGCTTGGAGACCAGGTACATTCTCAATGCCACAGAGCGCCTAATAGCGTATTTTGAAGCATCAATTGTAGCTTCTTACTACCACCTAGATAAAGGGGAAATATCACTAGATAAAAAACTTATAAAGGAGTTCCCACCTAAGGTGAAGGATTTGTTTAAGGTCTGGTACAAGCCCAACAAAGCATTCAAATCAAGGGCCTCGAGCGAGTACCCCACCAACTTACTGAGAATGCCTTACTAATATGCTGTGGTGATGTTGTGTAGACTGTATGAGGAACCCGACACTTCAAAATTCTCGATGACTTGGGCACCTCTCATTTAGTACATCACTGATGTTAGGTCGACTTTCAACTGGACTGAAATTCTATTAGTGTCCCTGGAAGAAGCTATTATAGCAGTCAAACAAACCATCCCCAAGCAATTTCCTAGTTTTCACATGTCCTCCTATCTTCTGGACATGGTATGCATCTGCCACGCATATCCACAGATGCACTGGGCCTAGCAGCCAACCGACCCCCAAAAATCCACATTTATTGCAAGGTGCTCTGGGAGCACAAGTATAGAACAAAATATCACAAGATCTGTGATCACTTCTTGGCGCCATTATTCTAGCTTATCTTTGACGCACTTGTGTCGTGCATGACAAACAAAGCACGAACGATAGTCTGAAGGATGGGAGACTGATACCTTTTGGAGTACGACACATATTTGAGAATATACAGAGCCACCAAAGCTCCACATTTACTTCCAAGCTTCGTTCTAGACAAGTTGGTTCTACATGAAATTTCTTAACAAATCGTGATTCATGGAGTTGTCAAAACTCTCTATAGGGACAAGAAAGCCATTTGGCCTCCTTTGCCACTATGGGTTAGATTGTATCCCTTCAAAGATGTGAAACATGCATAGGATGAAGTGGACAAACTGAAATCCTTCCACTTCAGAGAAGAAATATTCTTGAAGCATGATCCTTTGGATGTGGTAAAGAAACACTACCATAGACACAAGCATAGATGAGAATACAAGACAGACGATTGGTAAGAAGAGGAGATTCATTGTCGTGCAAGAACATACCATGAAGTCATTTCCAGGCGAAAGGGAAATCCAATAGGAAGAATTTCAAATGAACAGAGAGCATGAGAGGCCTAAAAGAAGGTTGATGAAGAAGTGACATCAACAATAGCAACTGCCACAACCATAGCCACAATCTTCAAATAGGCCGCAATGGAAGTAGTAGAGGAAGAAAGAAAAATAAAAGAAATTGAAGTTGTCGAAGTGAAAGAAAACAAAAGAAGAAAAGAAGAAAAGAAGAGGAGGAGGAGTGGAGAAAACAAAGGGAAGCTAAGGAAGCAACAACGGCCAAGCGACAAAGAAAAAAGGAAAAGGTGTAGAAGGAAAAGGAGGACATAACCGAACAAAAGTGAAAACAAGAGGAAGATACAACTAATGCGGTAGCTAAATCTGAGGTAGCAACAAAAGTTGAAGTAGCAGGAACAACAGTGGCAAAGAAGAGAGTAGCTGACAGAGTAGCAACGAAAGTGGTATAAGAGGAGCAAAGGAGACAGAACGAGGAAGCATTGAAAAATGATGCTTCTCCCATGGATACAAATATCTTGGTGTCATTAGCGGAAGCCCCACTCACCAGTGGACACTTCTCGCTCAGGGAACTTGGATTGGGACTCTTCACGCCCTCCAGGGCTTGCAAGGTGGCATATTTAAAGACATTTCGGTTTGACAAGGTCTCCGACAAAATTGCACAACAATAAACAAAGAAGCTCCGAGTCACTGGGAAATCTCCCTTGACATGATTACAAAAACCATGGTGATAGACGATGTTAGGAAGGACCCAATCTTTATTGCATCTAGTGGCATTGCCTTCGCAATATCATAGGAACAAAATCTGAAAGACCTGGTCCACGAAAATCAAGAAAAGGATGATTGGATCAGAGATTTGGAAGAAGAAGTCAGGCGCGGAAAAAGAGATAAGCAGAGCCTCAAGGAATTCAAGATATGTGCGGAAAAATTCAGGACATAATTCCATGAGATGGCTACTAACATGTATGGAAACCTCTAGGTCTTCCAATAATTGGTGGAGCAAATCATATCCCAACACAACTTGGTACAATCCAAGAATGTTGAATTCATTGTCGTCAGAGAAGATTTAAATGATATGCAACGGTGGATTGTTGAGAACTTAAATGCGCTAGCTTGGCTGCCTCGCATATCAGACTGGGAAAGGAAGATTGACTATGCCTACCTTGATAGTTTCCAGCAAGTCGGGGAGAAGGATGAGAGGGAGACAAATTATTCCCTAGCAATATGTGCACAACTTCACAAGACAATGCACATTTTGATGCATAAAATGCACCTGCCCCTTGTCAAAGCACTCAGGAAAACGAAATATGATGAACATATTTTTGAAGAAATCTAACTAAATATGAAGCAAAGGTAAGAAAATGCTTAGGTTGTGATTAGGGTAACAAGAGATATGATGGAATAACATATTGTCAAGCCAACCAAGACATAAAATATGATTCAGGCTTTCATGGTTAACTTGACGAGAGATATGAAAACCCTCTCACACAACTCAGCCTCTCAGGAAGCTTCCCTAGAGACGTTGCTATATCGTAGAGTCATCGCCATCGCAGAACATCATGAAGCTTGGGAAGCTTATTTGAGAGACAAGAACATATAAAGAAAGACAAAATAACAAATTCGAATTCCTCCAAAAGCATCTCCTATTTTGTCTTTTTGTCAACCATAATTAGTTTCATCTTATTGCAACACATGTCAACATCATTTAAGAAGGGAAGTTGAAGAGATTTGTAACTACTTCTTGCAGAATCCAAGAAGACCCAATAGGTAGTTACTAAGATAACTATAAGTAAGAGAAGAGGCCCATTTCGACAGGGCTCTTCACGCATTGTAAATTCAAGAACTATTTTCAGTAATAATATGGAGAATCCCTCAAGGCCGATTTTGTTAGAGAGAACCACTCTTGTTGGTGGTGAGTTTATTGTAAACTATTACCATTAGGTTGTTGTGTTGTTTGTATGCACTGTAAGAATGTTGTTTAGTTTATTGACTTTTCTCGTGCGAACATAAATTTCCTACAATTTAGTTTCTTCTCTCTTATTATTTATCTTGAGATGATGAGTAGTCTATGCATTTGAATTCGTAGCTTAGACTAATATGGTTATGATTTTTACATGTATGTGTTATCTAACTATGTTGCTTCTTAACAACTATCTAGAAGAAGTATTCGCAGGGATTAATGGCATTTATGGTTGCTCATTAGTTACTATAGTCGCTCCTAGCTAGGATAAGATAGATTATATTTTATTTATGCAAGTAGTTAGTTTGCATCTGCATTCTTCATTGCATTCATAGCCATTCAATCATCCCCCCAACCTAGTAATGGCAGTCGAGCCAAAACCCGGATGGGTCTCCAAAACCAAAGAGTGCATAGTCTAATTTGGATTGTGTATCGGGGAGTACACTTGTTTGTTGAAGGGCATTTTTCCCACGTCAATAGGAGGATAGAAATTGGATGCATATACAAGATGCGTGAGTATCCAATGATCGAAATACATGCACTTGGATATGATTAATTACCTAATATCTTAGTACAGAAGGCCTATCTCAAATAATGCCACACAAATTTTCCTCAATGTTAATTTGATTTTTAAATTGCAAGTTGAATAATTGTAGATGCCATAATTAATTCATTTAGATCGACAATACCATCGATAAAGATTGACGAAAGTGTAGAATGTAAGAAAAACAAAATCAATTAGTAGACTGAAAAAATGAAACATAATGAAGAATAAGGAAAAATCTTACCTAGTAAGCCAAAGACAACAATTCCAAGCTGCAAATGTTCTATAGCATATTAAAACTGAAGGTAGCAGATATAATTTAGAGGTGGCAGGGTTGTGGTTCGAGTGGGGATCACTACAAAATGTGAAATTCTAAATTT
>JASDQU011508052.1:1380-12349 GCA_032191745.1 Picea mariana
TTTTTTTGCAAAAATATGGGTTTTAAGGGATAGAGTTCTTGTTTTGAGGTCACAGTTCTCGTTAAGTTGGTAATATTTTTGTAGTGGTTGATTTTATTTCAAGACTCACATCTAAAAAAAATGAGCCACCCATAGAAGATTATTTTCCTTAAGAACACCTATTTACGGTTTCTACTAACTCCCCTTGGTTTGCATATATCACTAATTACTTGGATGTAGGTAGACTACCACATCATTTATCTCCAAAATAGTGATAGAAGATCATAAAAAAAAATTAGATATTCTCATGGACCAACAATTGCCTCTTCCACACAGGATTGGATCTCATTATGAGAATATGCGTATGAGAAGACAAGATCCATGAGCTCTTGAAATCCTTCCATGAAAACGCATGTGGAGGCCACCTTGCAAGCAAGAGGACCAAGTACAATGTACCTCACCAAAGGTACTATTGGCCCACAATCTTCAAAGATGCCAAGGAATATGTAAAAGGGTGTTAGTTGCCAATGAATGATAAGATTGGTGCAATCAATACAAATGCCATTACAACCACAGTTGGTATTAGAACCCTTTGATAAATAGGCCCATGACTTTGTGGGGTCGATCAATCCTTTTTCCCATCATAACTCCTACATCCTAATATGCACAAAATATGTCAAAAATGAATGGAAGCCAAAGCACTCTCAGTTGTGACATAACAAGTAGTAGTGGGATTTATTCACAAAGAAATCTTCACCATATTCGAGATACCTCGGGAGATCATTACTAATGAAGGAACGTAATTCACTTCAAGGATGATTAGAGACTTGAAGGAAAAATACAAGATCAAACACAGGGTTACCACACCATATCACTCATAGGAAAATGAACAAATAGAAGGGACAAACAAAATCTTTGAGGCCATCATCACCAAGATTCTCATATTACACCTCAAGGACCGGGATGAGAGACTACCCAAAGCTCTATGGGCCTACATGACAACATGGATAACTACTATTGTCTACAACTCATATGGATTAGTGTATGGAAATGGCGTATTGTTTCCAATTGAAACAATGATCCAAACACTAAAAAATCCCAAACAACTTGGAATGGACCAAACTGAAGCTCATAAACAGAGACTCCTTTGGATCAATGAACTAGATTAACTTTGTCAAGCTACCCTACAACACACAACAATAATACAACATCAAAGATATCAATTGTATAATGAGGTGAGTGGCTTCACAAGAGATCTAGCTATCAAAAGAATGAACACAAGTTGCAAAAGTGAGAAGAGAAGAGAAAAATTGGAGACAAAAGAATATAATTGTATTAACCAAAAAATGAATGATAATTTACACGTGATATACAATGTATAACTCAACTAATGCACACTGGAAGAGAATCCCATGCACCATATTGGTGGTCAAGAGAGATTTGGACACACACGGGCAATTATCAGAGTTAACTGCCACCTATTCATATTTAACTAGTCATGTAGTATTTATTTAACTAAGTCAGATGTGTGGAAGTGAGAGAAAAACATGCAACTATTGGTCATAAAACTAAGGTTTTCATGCATGAGTGACTTCCACTAGTATAACTAAGTGTAACTAATTCTAAACTAAAGAGAACATTCTTCTAGAATGTAGAAGAGGTTCCAAAAAAATAGGAGACCCTTAATAATGACTAATAAACATAGAAAAATAACAAAATGTATCATAGGTTTGTGTATATCGCCAACATGCCCCTTGAACAATAATATGGGGTAATAAAGAATGGGTCCCAACAACTAAGGCCATGTTAGGTACCCATGAACAATACAACTAATGAACATTGAAGATAAAGTGAGGAAAGAGGGAAAACATCATGGGAAACCCACCCCTCAAGGTACAATGCATCAAAAAAAGAAAATATAATTGCTAAGAAATTGTGTCCTTTACTTTGAGAAAATAGCATAGAGAGTGAAACTTCTACTCAGTGAAGGTCTTGATGAAGATGTCAATGATATGTTCAAAGAAAAAACAGATATGAAATTTTATGATCCTCTCATGGAGTAGATCTTTGATGCAATGCATATGGATACTGATGTGCTTTTTCTGATGTCAATACACTGGGTCTCTGCAAAAATTGAGTGTACTTTGGTTGTCACACCAAATGAAAGTCCGCCTTTGGAGCTCGATGCCCAACTCGGTAAGGAATTTTTGTAACCATAATACTTGGATGGTGATGTTAACTACTCCTCTATACTCAGCCTCTTCTAAAGATAACGAAGTATAAGATTTCTTTTTTCTTGACCAACAGATAGGACTTGAACCCAAACTGAGAGTGTATCCAGATGTGGACTTATGATCAGTATTGTCGCTTACCCAGTCAAAATCTATGAATCCTATGAGATCTAATGCATATACTAATGCATAATGAATCCCATTATTGATGGTTCTCTAAACGTACAGAAGGATACACTTTGGAGCCTTTTAGTGTAAATCATGTGGCTCTTGCATGTACTTGGAGACTTCTCCCACTGCATATGATAGGTTTGGTCGGGTGTGGGAGAGATACAAAAAATACCCACTAGTTGTTTGTACAAAGTGTTGTAAACCAGTGGCGTATCCCTGCCATCCTCAAGTCTCACCCAAGATAGGAAGGGGGTAGAGGCAGACTTGTAGTCTATCATGTGAAATAACTCCAAGAGATCTTGAACATACTTGCCTTGAAAAATATTGATTCTTGAAGTGTCCCTACTAATATTGAGACTGAGGAAGTAATGGAGTGGACCCATGTCCATCATCAAAAACCTATCATGCATAATCCTCTTCACCAAAATAATCAACAAAGTCGAGAATCCAATGATCAAAATATCAACCACACAAAGAACTAGAATATAAATTAAATTAGTAGTCCTGAACATGTAGAAATTTGGATCAGATTTCCATCTCACAAAATTATGGGACAATAGGTAGGAGTCCATCTTGGCGTACCATGCTATCGATGCCTTCTTGATACCATAGAGATACTTATTGAGCCCACAAACCAAAGATAAATCATATATGAAGCCAATTTGTTGATCCATGTAAATATCCTCTGAGATATCTTCGAGAAGAAATACATTCTTCACATCCATCTGATAAACTTCTTGTCCTCTCCTTGGTGCAATAGCAAGGGCCAAATGAATGGATTCCATATTTTCTACTGGAGAGAACATATCATTATATTCTATGCCATGAAATTGATGAAAACCTTTGGAAACTAACCTTTCCTTTTATCTTCTAAAATTTCCATCAGTTGCACTCCTGGTCCTATAGACCCGTCTGCATATGACAATCTTCCCTCCTAAAGGAAATGAAACCAGATCCCAAGTCTGGATCTCGAGGAGGGACATGTACTCCTTCTGCATGGTTGATTCCCAAAAGGGATTTCTTGAATCCTCACCATAGGTTTGTGGCTTTGAATACCAAGACACATAAAAATACATAGGAAACATGGGATCAGTGGTTGTGAGTACATGAGAGGGATCCTATAACTGAGATCAAGTCCTCCTGAATCTGTTGGATCCCCAACAAGATCTCTTGCATCCTGAAGATTGGTTTATGCCCACTTGGGCCTCTRTTGTTTCTCCTCATATGTCTTTATTGACTAAGAATATGCATGTTATAAATATTTTGACTTTGTATCGAAACTCATAATTCTAAAGTAGAGTTTTAATGTGTAGACTCATCATCTCGAACTGGTGGTAGGAAAAAAGTACCTGCATGCGGATCATGGCGAAAGACTTTCCTCAAAATGAACACTATGCTCAATGATGAGCTGGTATGTAGAGGGATCAATGAGTATAYATCCCTTCACATCATCTGGCTATCCAACAAATATAGATACAATACTCTGAGGATCAAGTGCTTTCCTCTTTTCAGAGGGAATCTTGGCCCATACACTTGATCTGAAGACACAAAAGTAGGTGAATTATGGTTTGTTGTCGCTCCAAGACTTGAAATGAGTCACGTCCTTAATATATATGTGAGGGGATATATTATGAAATTTTTTGGCATAGTTAAGTTCCTCAGCCCAAATATTTGGGGGAATTGATCTTCCATGCAATATGCAAGAGGCCATCTCTTTGAGAGATCTATTTTTCTACTCAACAACCCCATTCTGTTGTGGATTATATGGTAGTGTGTGTCGCAATTGTATCCCATCCCTAAGAAAAATATTTTGAACGTCTCTATTTACATACGTCCCCCTATTATTTGGATGAATGGATTTGATCTTTATCCCTGATTGGGTCTCAACGACTTCTTTGAACTCTTTAATATTCTGAAATATATCAAACTTCTTCCTGATAAAAAAATACCCAAGTATAACGTGAGTAATCATCCAAAAATGTGAGCATGAATGCGAGAATGAACCTGTGAGATTACTGTGAATCAAATATATTGGAGAGGAGGCCCTTTGAGCCTTACCATTTTCTAAATTCTCTTGAGGGTGCTTGCTAAGAAAATACCATTCACAAACCCCTTTGGAAATGGATATCTAGTTATCTAGTGACCATCCCTTTCCTTCTAAATTGTTGCATGTACCTGAATTTCAAGTGACCAAACCTCTTTTTCCATAATCTAATGTTTTCATCAACATGTGTAAGCTGTACAGAGGAACCAGGTTCAATAAACTTAGAAAAAAACCCCAGAAGTTTGGGACCTGAAATATTGTAGAAAAACTACCAAGATGGAAAATTGTAATTTCAACTAGCGGAATAGGTGGGTGCCTAGCAATGTCCATCTGGATCATTCATACTTTCTCAATAATAAATGGTCTCCATTCCATCAAGTTCCTGCATTATATGGAGAAAATTTTGTTGAATATGAATCCTAGTGAGCCACTTGCCATGATGAAGAAACTTCCCTGCTTTAACAACCCGATACATTTGGATAGTATACTAACAAGTGTCCTTTGTCTTGGCTTCCATGATCCAATCAAATGTCACTTGTTCTATGCAGCTATTATTGAGTTATGTAGGGTCCAACTCCTCAACTGCGTCCCAAGTGTCTAAGAGTGGTGGAAAATATGGTAAGAGCAATTCCAAATTAAATATTAGGTGCAAGCCAAGGAAAGGAGGAATACTTAATTCAAAATTATTCTCACCCACAACCTTGGTGATTGTGTAAGTATTGTATAGGAGTGATCGTATCTTTTGATGGGGTCCTCTGAGGTATTCCTTATACAAATAAAACCACACCTTATCTCCCACCTAAAATTTGTGTGGTACTCTATGTTCATTGTGGCATTGCTTGTACTTGGAATTGGGTTTTTGCACAATATCAAGAATTTTTATTTGGATGCACTCTTTGTGATTAAACAATTTGGTTTCCTAATCAACCTTAGTATAAGCATGGGAAGACTCTCACTATGTGTCTACAATGGGAAGATCTATGTCAATGGGGGCCAATGGTTGGAACCCCACACACACATGAAAAGGGATGTGTCTAATAGATATGTGGAGGGCTTTGTTGTAGCTATGTTGAACATAAGGAGGACTTCCAACCCATGTGCATGGATATTTGGAATTTTACATCCTCAAGAAATGGAAAATAATCAAGTTGACTACCTTTCTTTTCCCCCAGTCTATGGGTGGAAGGCAGTTGATTTGTTCAACTTTGTGTCCATGATCGACCATAGGATGGAACAAAAAGTGCTCAGGAACCAACTATCTCGATCATAGATAATAGTTTGTGGGAGCCAAAAATGAACCCAAACATGTGTAAAGAAGAGCTTGGTGGTGGTCTTGACTGTGATGCTCTTCTTGCAGGGTGCCAAAACTGCCATCTTAGAGAATCAATCAATGACCATGAAGACATAGTCATTCCCATGCTTGGTTGAATGAAAAATTGGCATGTAATCCATGAATATGGACTCCCAAGAATTATTCAAAGTAGGAAGAGGGCTGTATAGCCCTTGTTTCTTGATCACATTCTTGGAAATGGTGTAGGAAGTTCAAGATTTGATGTACTTGAGAACATAGTGTATTATTCAACCAATAAAAATGCTTTTGCAGTACTACCACTATATTTTATACACGAAACTGTCATGTTTCCTTGTTGCAATGAGMTTCTCATATTAGMTTTTCATGCTCACTTGAAGGAACACATAGAAGGATAAGATGCAATAAAAATCCATCCTAGAKATGAAAGTATGGAACTATTTTTCCTACGCTCAATGTCTGATAGGTAGTAGCAAAGTCAAAGTCATTATTTTATAATTGTGTCCATCTATATGTCTCATGTCCACATGAGTTAATAATTGTGGTTAGCACTTCCATTGAGGTCTAGTTGAGGAAATCTGTGACATGGTTGGTGTTTCCATTCTTGTAATTGATATTAAAGTGGAATTTGTTTAGATACATGGACCACTTCAGATGGTCATCATTCTATAACTTTCCTTTTGTCTGCATGAATTGAAAAGGCCCGTGATAATTGTGGATAATACTTTTTTTCCCCATAATTTAATTCTTCCACTGTCAAAATACCAATAAAATAGAGTACATATGTTTTTCATAGGTGGGTGTTACACATAAAAATGCCACATTTGTGTTTCGCACCCTAAGTGTCACAAATGTCGCAAAGTGAAGTATGCACCTCGATAAGTGTCACATTCACTATCGCAAGTGTCATATGCACCTTCTCAAGTGTCACATTCAATTTGTGACGTGTCATCACCCCTTGACACCATTAAAACAATTGTTCATGACCCCTGGGTCATATGGGAGGAGGAAAACCATCATTTCTAAGTCAAAACACACTTTTTCCTTGGAAATTTTGACCCTTTTTGAGAATTTATGAAGGGAAGCACCCCTCTGTCCATAATTTGGGTGCACATATAGCACCCCCTCTA
Organism: Picea mariana; assembly: GCA_032191745.1. Classification (NCBI taxonomy): domain Eukaryota; kingdom Viridiplantae; phylum Streptophyta; class Pinopsida; order Pinales; family Pinaceae; genus Picea; species Picea mariana. The sequence goes on from JASDQU011508052.1 coordinate 8,245, forward strand.
CCACTATATGGGAGCTCTTATCTAGGATCAATTATCTGTCTCTCATTGGGGGAGGGGGGGGGAGCACTGATATTTTTGAGAGAAAGGGGGGATCTTTGCCACCTTAATCTATGGGCCAAATATTTAAGATTGAGTTAGTTGTGTTCAACCCTCATTCTTGGGCTTCACTTTAGGATCTGATACAATCCTTAAGGAGCCATATCCTCAACTATACCCCTGATTTTCTCATGGTTTTTTTGCATCTCATGTCTATATATTGAGGTATTTTCAAGGTGAAGAGGAGGAAGCTTTTGTTGGACACACCTACCACACTTAGAGGGGGGGTGAGTGAGTGTGGTGTTCTTTTTCCCAAAACTTCCCTCTTTTCATAAAACTCATTAGTTAACATTCAACATTTATTCACTACCCATTGTTGTCACTTATAACCAGTTAGATGTGAACATATATCAACAATATATCATCAACAAGTCATCACCACAAGGAACACAAAGAACACAAGATGTATGCACAATTTTTATTTTTATTATGGACAACAATCCGTGGGTTTATCAACAACAACTGAATAGACTACAACTCTACAAGAGCACCAGCTCTATAATGCAAGAATCAACTTACACCCTCAGCACCAACTGAGATGAGGCAACAATCCTTAATATATATCAATTTCTCAATAGGTACAAGACCTGTCAGCAGTGCATCCCACGTGTGTACACCCTCTGGCTCAATATAGCCCGCATGTGTACACGACCAATATATACAGTAGCTTCTGTATCCCTTCTAAGTTGTTAGGATTTGTCCTTCAAGATCAATTCAGATTCTATGCAATCAATATATCATTCTCTTCTTTCTCTGACTGTCCAATCTGACCACCAGCCAGTCGCAACACATCTAAGCTCTCCAATAGCTTTCTCATGCTCCACAACAAATCAATATGAATTCTATCTAAATCATGTATAAACAACTAGTATACCATAGAAATCATGTCACAACTGAATCACAAGAGTAATGATCACTCCATCAACCAAATCATTCACACTAAACCATATCATAGAAGCCATACCAAGAATGCCCTAATCATTCACAACACATCAAACAATAGTATCCATGAAGACAATAATGTAACCATACCAATGTCTCAATGATAGATCCGAGCCCATAGAATGTAGATTTGGAACCTGTCTCATCATCCAAGAGCTTGGCACTAGATCAAACACAAGTCTTCACCATTCTATCCATTGTACGTGTCCTATCCTCATACAACCCACATGTGTATGCTCCTTGGCCCATTACAGCCCATGTATACCTTAGAAACTAGGGTTTTTGAAGCTCCGAAACTTTTTTCTTCAAGATCTATGATATTGTCGAAACTTTGATGCATACATGAGATCCTCCTCTCTCTTTCTTCCTTAGAATAGATCTTCAATCATGCTCAAGAATTCCACACCAAAAATTCTCAGGAAGCTCTCCATCAATACTCCAAAATATATTCTCACAAGAAGCTCTCCATTGATCCACAAAAAGGATGATATACAAGAGACCATATCTATATTATTTATACTTTCATCCTCTAAGTTACTTAACCCATTTTTATGTCACTTAACCCATTTCTAGGTTACTTAACCTATTTTCCTTATTTTAGGGTTAACCACTTTCCATAAATAGAAATTTCTCCAATACTTTGTGATTCAAATATTCCTTCTTGACTTTTTCACTTCTCTTTATTATTTAAATAATCCACCTTGACTTTGTCACTTTAATTTATCATTTAAACAATGATTTCTTCTTTTCAAGCACTTTGACTTCTTTGAACTTTTGGGGTTTCAAGCCTTCTTATGGGGGTCCTCCAACTTCGTAAATCCATAACTCTCAAACCATGAGGAGTTATGTGATGTTCCACATACCACCAGAAATGGCATGACAACAACTATCCATCTAGGATAGTTTCACCAACATCTTCATTGGTTTTCATCTCATTATTCCACATACAAGCATGGGTCCTCCAACCATTCTTCTAGGATAACTCAATCCGCAAAGCGTCTTCCCATGAGGGATTTCACCATAAGGGGACCACTTTGGATTTCATCCATTTGTGCACCTTACCAATCATGATAAGACAATAATGATTCATATTTGCATCAATTCACAACTGCATCATATACATCGACTATGCATCATGTATCAATGACAACTCATTGATCCATATTCATCGATTGGTTTCCACTTGACATCTATCATTCTCATAAAAAAAACTACATATACATTTGTTCATCAATCAATCAAGCCTATCAATCGATCCATCACTTGACATCAATCAAAGACATCAATCAATCAAACCATTGGCATCAATGACAACATGATCCAACAATCTCCCCCTTTGGCATTGATGGAAATACCAGCATTGATGTCAACACCAATTACCAATTATTGATGTCAAACATGTAGACAAGGCATACTCTACATTAATAGTCATCAATCATATCAATATGAATATCTCTCCCAATTAGTAAATATCAATCATATCATCAATAGTCAATGTGACTATCTCTCCCATTCAATAATCACATCAATGTGACTATCTCTCTGCCTTTTACATCAAGGGAAAAGGGCTATTCTCCTCTTGGGGTTGCTCCCCCTATCTGAATACCTTTGATCTTCATATGAATTATCTCTCCCCTTTTGAACAAGGGATATCACTCTGATGGGACAAGTATAGTCTGGGATCTGCTACTTGGGAGGATGCCGAGACCCTATGGTGAGACTATCCTTCACTATTTTGACCACCTTGGGAACAGGATTCTCAAAGGTGGGGTGTAGGTAACACCACCTTTTTGACTTAGACGGCCAAGATTACCTGAGGCCTATACACTATATTTCCTAGTCACAGTGAAACTGTTAAATTATATACTAAAACTTTAAACTTATGAACAATCACAAATGTTTAAGTGTTATTGATGATGATGCAGGTAATGCGATCTATTATGTGAATGAAAATTTCATGAATGTTTAAATACTATTGATGATGATGTATATGGTGTGACATATTTTGAGAAAGATAAATTGTTGAATGTTTAATATTGTTGGAATGATGTTGGATACGATGAAATCTATTTTGGTAAATGATAATCTTGTGAATGAGTAAAGAGTATGAATTATGGGATACTGTGAAATCTAATGAGAAAACTTTGATGTTAATGCATTGGTACGGGGATACCAAACTGAAATGATGAAAGTATGCAATTATATGATGATAATGCATAGAAGTGTATGAGTTTGTGTTGCAGACTAATCTGCAGGTTATGGGCCATGAAATAGCTAAGTGATAATGATGATGAAAGTGGATATGTGGACCACTGCTGAGAAACATTATGGTATGAATAATATGTGAGAAATTATATTGATTTGGATGCATTTCTATAATATGTGAACTAATGCATGATTATGCTATTATTTTGGTACTAACATTACCCAAAACCAAATAAACGATGACAAAACCTCCAGCAACACGGTGCCCCTGTGTGTTCCATTATAGGGGTTGACCTTGGTTCTGTTAGGAGGGGTGGAGGCTTTTCCCACCGTGTATCCTCCATTATAGGGTGTNAATATGTGAACTAATGCATGATTATGCTATTATTTTGGTACTAACACTACCCAAAACCAAATAAACGATGACAAAACCTCCAGCAACACGGTGCCCCTGTGTGTTCCATTATAGGGGTTGACCTTGGTTCTGTTAGGAGGGGTGGAGGCTTTTCCCACCGTGTATCCTCCATTATAGGGTGTCGACCCTGGTTCTGTTAGGAGGGGTGGAGGCTTTTCCCACCGTGTATCCTTCATTATAGGGTGTTGACCCTGGTTCTGTTAGGAGGGGTGGAGGCTTTTCCCACCGTGTATCCTCCATTACAGGGTGTTGACCCTGGTACTGCTAGGAGGGGTGGAGGTGTTTCCCACCGTGTATCCTCTGAAACCTGAAGTCCTGGGAGGACGATGCTGGTTCACGCTCCCCAGACGTGTGATGAGGACTATCAGTTGCCTGCTAGGGAATCTTGGTCGATATAGCGACACTTCCACTTACGGGTTCTATTTGGAGTTAGGCGAATATAGTTGG
>JASDQU011508052.1:21419-35152 GCA_032191745.1 Picea mariana
CCACAACTACCTGAACAACCCATCCCTAAACCTAATAATATAGGGTTAGGCCAACCGATGCAAGCCACTAGACTTGTTTCTTACCTGAGCTATTCATCTCTTCCATGGAATGCAACTATATTCACCTTCGATATGGGAAGAGACTAACCAAGGACCAACCTCATATTCATGTTGAATATTTTATTAAGTATGTTTGAGATGCATAATAATAAAATAAACAATATCAAGAACCTTTAAAATTTGACAATTCCCACAATGAACTTCAAAACCCATCCTATCTAGAAAGATTAAACCTAAAGAAAACTTTAACTCGTCCTGAGTTTGATATCTTGGGGGAACTCAAGAATGTGTTTTTCAAAATAGCACTATTCCAAGCCATCAAGGATGTTCCTATTTATTCAAAAGTGGTAAAATAATTTTTTTTAACGAAACCTGGTAGAAAATGATAGGATTCCCAAACTATCCAAGTTATGGGTAGATTGTCTGATAGTAGTCTAATCCAAATACTCTAATCCTAGTATCCAAATAGTAGTCTATAATACACTCATTAGAAACTAATTAATTGACCTCGGGGATTCCATCAACATTATGATGCATGAGATCATGCAAGACTTAGGACTTACGGACCTTAGGGAAACCCCAACCGTACTCCAACTCCTCGACATTTCAACCATCAAACTAGAGGGAATATTATAATATGTAGTCATATCTGTACTTTAGGAAACATTACCATTTCCCATGAGACCTATACAAACAAATTAACTCTCTATCCTCCTTCGAAACCTAGCATATATATGGAGACACCACTCTAGACCAACAGAGAAGATAATGATGAAGAAGGAGAATTTCATCAAGTCCTCTCTATAGATAAATACTATCCATTAGAGAGAAAATAGAGGATGATGAAATCAATGATTTCATCACATCTTCTTATTCCTCAACAAACTCACATATCCTTGAGAAAGTTGTGCAACCGGAAACATAGGATTCTCTATCCTTAGCAAGCATATCACTTGTAAAACACATATATCCACCATAAAAATACCAAGGGTACCCTATAGAAACTATAGAAGTTGACCCCAAGAAAACCTTGAAAATCAAGCAAGAACTGTTTGAACAACAAAAAGAGTGATTGGGTGAAGTCTTACAAAAACATAGTGATGTCCTCACATAGGATTACTCTAACATGAAGGGAATCCATCCCAAATTATGCACACACCACATATACATCAAGGAAGGATCCAGACTCATCCACTAGCCCCAACATCATATGAATCTAGCATTGAAAGACATAGTTAAGGAGGAGCTATAGAAATTTCTCACAACCAACTTTATCTATCTAATTTTTTTATATCAAATGTGTCTCCCCTCTCATTATGGTACCAAAGAAAAATGGTAAATGGAGAATTTTTGTCTACTATAGAGAACTCAACAAAGCAAAACACAAAGACCATTTCGCACTTCAATTCATTACCAGGTCCTTGATAAGTTAGTAAGGAATAAATACTTTTCTTTACTCCATAGATTCAATGGGTATAACTAGATATAAATTTCACTCGAGGATCAAGAAAAAACAACATTTACATTTCCTTGGGGAACATTTACCTATCATGTCCTACCATTTGGGTTATGAAACACGCCCACCACTTTTCAAAGAGCTATAATTGGTATATTCTCTTATTTAATTCATGATTACACATAAATATTTATGGATGAATTTACCACATATGGTAATTAATTTTATGAGGAATTAATAAATCTAGAGAAAATATTGATAAGGTGTAAGAAATCAAATGTTTCTATCAACAATGAAAAATGTGCAGTGGTGTTAACTGATGGCATCATATTAGAAAACCACATCTCAAATAAAGGCATCCAAGTGGATCCAACAAAAATCAAGGTAGTCTTAAACTTCTCGATCACATCATCGAAAAAATAGGTACCAAGCTTCTTAGGATATGTTAGTTATTATGGTCACTTTATCGAAAATTTCTTAGGAATTGATCTTCCATTATTTTATTTTCATACCAAATATTCTGAGTTTTTATTGACCGAAATATGTTAGCATGCACTTGACAAACTCAAAATTAAAGTGTCTAAGGATCCTATTTTAAGAGGGCCTTATTGGTCCCTCTCATTTCATATTTCCATGGATGAATCAAACATCGCCATTTGAGTTGTTCTAGGGAAACAATAAAGAAATGATCCATATGAAATCTACTACGTCAATGAGAATCTCTTGCACAGACAACTAAAATGTATAGTAACAAAAAAGGAATTTCTTGTGGTAATTAGAGAAATTAATAAATTTTGACATTATATCACCGCATATCCAATAATAATTCAAATTGCCCATGTTTCCATAAAATATTTAATGAAAAAGACTAAAATTAATGGCACAGTCGCTAGATGGTTGTTTTTATTACATGACTATGATATAACCATCTTCAATAAACCAGGAAAATATAATGTAGTGGTTGATTTTCTTTCAAGACTCAAATCTAACAAAAATCAGCCACCCATAGAATATTCTTTTCCTGATGAGCACCTATTTCCAGTTTCTACTAATTCCCCTTGGTCTTCAACTATCACTAATTACTTGGCTGCAAGTAGACTACGACTTGATTTATCTCCAAAAGAGTGATAGAACATCATCAAACAAAGTTGAATATTCTCATGGATTGATGATTGCCTCTTCCATGAAGGATTTGATCTCATTATTATAAGATAAATGAGAGAATACAAAATCCATGAGATATTGAAATCCTTCCATGAAAACCAATATGGAGGCTACTTTGTAGACAAGAGAACCAAGTATAAGGTACTTCACCGAGGGTACTATTGGCCCACTATCTTTAAATATTCCAAGGAATATGTAAAAATTTCCGATAGCTTCTAGCACATGGGAATAACTTTGCAATCATACCAGATTCCATTATAACCACAATTGGTATTGGAGCCCTTCGATAAATGGGCCCTGGTCTTTGTGGGTCTGATCAATCCTTCTTCCCATCATAACTCCTACATCGTAGAATGCATAAATTATGTCACAAAATGGATGGAATCCAAATCAGTCTCTATTGCGACATAATAAGTAATAGTGGTATTTATTCACAAAGAAATATTCACCATAATTGGGATACCTCAATCGATCATTATTGATGGAAGAACAGATTTCACTTCAGGACTAATTAGAGACTTGATGGAAAAATAGAAGATCAAACACATGGTTACCACACCATATCACTCACAGGACAACAAACAAGTAAAATGGACAAAAAAAATCCTTGAGGCCATCATCACCAAGATTGTCATATTACACCTCAAGGACTGGGCTGACAAACTACATGAAGCTCTATGCGCCTACCAGATGACATGGAGAAATATTATTGTTTTCACCCCATATGAATTGGTGTATGGAAAGAGAATATCACTTTCAATTGAAACATAGATCCAAACACTTAGAAAATCCATACAACTCGGAATGGACCTAACAGAAGCTCAAAAACAGAGACTCATAGATATCAATGTGTTGGTCATGGAGCCTGACTATTTTCATGATTCAAAGGTCTTTGTTTGCAATTCTGTTTATACCCCATGAAGACTTTAAATTCCGAAAGAATGTACACTCCTCCATGTGGGGGAGTGTAGAGGGGGGTTACGCCCTCTGTGGGGTTCATCCCTCGGCTGGGGGGTCTGGGGGCAAGTGGGTCCTCGATGGAAAAATTGCCTTGTAAATATATATTGTAATTTCATTGTAAATCTGGACCATTCATTATAAGGTCACAGATCTTACGGTAGAAGTTGTGTTTGGGTTTTTTCCCTAGAAGGAAACTCTCTTTTATGAGGGAAATGTATTGCAACTATGTATTATTCTGAATATTTTATTATCAGATACGAGACTATGAGAGAAAGAAGAGGAAGTTACATTGGGTTTGTTGTAGGTTGTATCCCTTCATTTGGTGGATAATAATAAATGAAGGACTTGGAAATTTCTCTGGCTGATGTATCCCACATTGGTTGAACCACGTATATCCATTTATCTATTGTATTATGTATCTTCTATGTTTTATTTCTACATTTGTTTTATTTTATTGCTTCGCGATCCTGTTTTTCTAACACAATGAACTAGATGAACTTTTTCAATATGTCCTACATCGCACAAAAATAATACAATGACGTAGGATCATCTCCTTCAAAGTCAAGAACGCATGCGTGGAGGTAGACATATGACATCTCAACAATGAAAGAATTTCAAATCGACCATTTAACTTAGAATTTAATTAGTTGTTGAGATATTTTTGAAACAAAAATTTAAAATTTGACTTATTTGTAAAGTCTTGAAGGACTATAAGAAATTGTAGATATGGAGTGTCGACTTTATCTAGCAATAACTAGTAGTTATTGTAATAGGACAGATTAGGTAATAGCTTCAAATTTGAAATGATAGATTTTATAACAGGATGAGAGAGCTCATGGAGAGGTCTTGAGATAGTTTTTCAGTATTGCATTGCAATAGATTAGAACATATAGATAGAATAAAGAGATCAACAGAAAAGAGTAGAATAGAAGAAACACTATGTATTTTGTTTTTCATGAATGAATAGAACAAACATAAATTGTCCCAAATCCTTGGACTGTGTTCATTTCATGAGTAACTGAATGAATGTTGATTTCTGTTTTTATGATCTAGTTTACTTCATTCATGTATGATTGTTCAAGAGAGATTGACTATATGAGTTCGTGACGAAGTTGGTTGAGTTTCAATCATTTATGTTCTAATAATTGTATGGAAGGTGTGAATCTCGAATGCAAGGAGTGCGTCAAATGAGTCTCAGATTGACTAAGAGAAGTTTAGAGAAAACCAGAGAAACTCAGACTATTTGCAAGGTGTACACAACATCAAGAAGCTAACAAGCTTCGAAGAACCAATGCATAAGAATGCCAGGTGGGTGAGAAGCATTTTATTTTCAAGAAAATCCTTCAAACTAAGTTATTCAAAATATCGAAAATGCAAAGTGTGCGTGGGAGATTGAAATACTTTCAAGGATAGAAGCTCAGAAGAGATAACACTTTCACAAGTGTTGATGAGATTCCAGAGACAGATTCGTCAGGAGAACAAAGGTTTGGAACCTTTCAAAGAAGATAAATATTCCAATGTAGAGAGATATCATAAGCTCAGGAGGAAGAACGACCATGATCGTTGGATCAGAGGGAAGAAGATCGATAGTTGTCAAATCAGGAGAAATTGCATGAATCTTATCACTTCACATAGAGAGGAGAGAAGCTATTAGAGTTGAAAATTGAGATTTCTAGAGTCTGGAGACCCAGAATAGAATATCGACCATCCGATCAATGAGATAGATCTGAGCCATCAGATTTATCGAGGCGAAGACCAAGCGTCGGATCGCTAGGAGGCATCACAGCTGTTGGCTGTTGTAAGCTTAGGAGGGAGAGAGGATTGAACTTGAGATTCCTAAAGTCGAGAGTGTCTGAATGGAAAGGTGGAATCTCAGTCATTTGATTGATCAAGTGTGAGCCGTCAAATATCACGAGTTCATAAGGGGTCAATTTTGAGACTTGAAACTTCCGAAGCATGGAGAGTCAAAGAGTCAGAGAATATCAGGACCATTGAAGCCAGGGGGGTACATTTTAGTAGCTCAAAAGATTTGGAGGAAGGCAGAAGTTTGAGACTTGGGACACACAAAGTGTGGAGAGCCGAAGAGCCACGAATCCTTGAGATAGGAGGAGACACTTGTGAGCATATCTTGAACTCCAAGTAAAAGATGAAGTGAATTTTCATTTTGAGAATTGAAATCATCTGAACATGAAGACCTCAAATCCTGAGGTAATATTTGGACCATGAGATCCAAGGGAGATGTGGCACGAATCCATGAACTCTAGGTAAAGTATCGAAGAGATTCACAACTGGTGGATTCATAAATGTGTGGCGCAAATTCGTTAAATCCAGGTAAATCCCTGTAGTAATCCTTGATCGTCATATTAGGAGGACAAGCACCAATGAATCTTAGACTCCGAGTGAAATTCATTGGGAAAGAGAGGTTTGAGATTTGAAATATTAGAGGTCCGGAGACCTAGAGGAAATATCAACCATCAATCAAGAAGGGGTCATTGGACCATCGATCTAGGTTGAAAGGTCAAATACAGAAGTGAATGCAGGACCGTTTATTTATGGGACAGGTGTCTATAGATTGTTAATTCTGGAAGGTTGGAGTATGGAAGAGAGATGATTTTGATATTTAAAACTCCCAGATTCCATAATTGTGAAGAGAACCTCGACCGTTGATTCAAGGAGAGTTGATCTGGTCCATAGATAAGGAGGGTGCAGATTTGGAGTGTTAATTGGATGCTATCGTCAAGATCATGATATCGACGATCTTGTGTTATTGCGCGGACAAAAGTTGTGAGGAGTTTAAGGAATCGAGGGTAGATTGGAATTTGAACTGTGGTTTCGCCAAGGGGACACGTGGAGGTTGTAGGAGCATTGCGGGCCCAAAATTGGTTTAACTCCAAACTGCTTATGACCGCGCCTGCAACCATGTGGTCATAACCCAGGTCATATCAAGAGAAGGTTGATGCAGAAAGGGGATAACACTAGCACTCTGATTTTTTCACAACAGATTGAAAGGGAAGGTCGCGGTCTGTTGTTGAACCTGCACCAGGAAGTCGAGGGGGGTTGTGTATAGATACATCAGGAGACCTTTAAGGTTCCACAAGGTCTTTTGACTCGATAATCGAAGATCCAAGACCGTGAGGTTGTGTAGCCCTATGGGGAACTAGGGGGGTTGCATCAGGTGGGATCAGAGCAGATTTTGAGTTTGTTTGCAGACAACAGACAAAAGGAGAAAGGAGGAAAGTTGGTATCATCTGTGGTATCAAATAAATTTGATTTCTATTTTTAGGTGCCACAGTGAAATCATGCCACCCAGAATGCATAGAGAAAATGCATAAATGGAAGAAGAAATGAGGTGGCTTTGAATGAGACTGGACGCCATAGAGATAACACAGAGAAGAGCATAATTCTAATGAGTGGGAAGGATCTCTTGAGTGAAGTCATGAAGGAGAAAGAAATGAAATTTGTTGTAGTGAGGAAGCCTAGATTTATCCTTATGAATACTTCTTTAGAAGAATTTCTTGTAGAAATCCAGGAAGTATTAGAAAACTTTGATGATATAGTTGTGGATGAGTTACCAGACTCATTTCTACACAGTAGGAGCATAAGCCATCATAATAACCTTATTCTAGGAGCTAGTTTACCAAATAAAGAAGCTTATAGGTTGACACCTAGAGAGAACGGGGAAGTCAAAAATCATATCTAGGAATTGTTGGATAAGGGGTTAGTCAGGGAAATCCTAAGCCCATGTGAAGTACTGACTATATTAAGACCAAAGAAAGATGGAGAATGGACGATGTGTACAGATTCCCGAGCCATCAACAAGATAACCATTAGATACAGATTTCGTTTACCGAGGATGAACGACTTGATGGACTGTTTGAGTGGAGAAAACTATTTTTCCAAGATAGACTTGAAGATCGGGTATCATCAAATATGAATGGAAGAGGGAGATGAATGGAAAAAAACATTCAAGTCAAATGAAGGATTGTTTGAATGGTTGGTCATGTCGTTTGGGTTGACAAATGTACCAAGCACATTTATGAGGTTAATGAATGAAGTGTTGAAAGATTTCATAGGAAAATTTGTCGTAGTATATCTGGATGACATACTAATCTTCAGCAAGACAAAGGAAGAACACTTCAGACATTTGACATTAGTCATGGAAAGGTTGCAGCAAGAGAAATTGCTGATAAATTTGAAGAAGAGTTATTTTATGAAGAAGGAGCTTATATGTTTGGGTTTTGTAATCTCTTCAAATGAATTAAAGATGGACCCAGAAAGAGTGAGAGCGATCAGAGACTGGCCATCACCGAGCAATATATTTGAGGTAAGAATTTTTCATAAGTTAATGAGTTTTTATAGAAAATTCATCATAAATTTCAATGGCATATGTGCACCCATGCTGGACACTATGAAGAAGAACCAAAATACATTTGGTTAGACAGAGGAAGCTAAAAAAAGATTCAAAGTGTTGAAGGAGAAAATCATAGAGAAACCAATTCTGGTGTTACCGGATTTTGGAAAAACATTTCAGGTCAGATGTGACACAAGTGGATTAGCTATTGGAGCAGTCTTGAATCAGGACAATACGCTAGTTTCTTATTTTAGTGAGAAAATGAATGATGCCAATAAAAAGTATTCCACGTATGACAAGGAATTTTATGCAGTGATTTAATCTTTGAAAAAATGGAGGCACTATCTAATTCCTAAATAATTTGTCTTGTACAATGATAATCAAGCTTTGCAATTTATTACTAGGCAAGAAAAGTTGAATCATAAACATGCATAATGGGTAGAGTTTATGCAGAATTTTAATTTTGTTATTAAACACATTTCTTGAACTCCTAACAAAGTCATAGATGCTTTGAGAAGGAGGAGTTTGATTGTACAAGAATTCTAGGTGGAGACCTTGGGGTTCGAACACTTCAAGGAGATGTATAAAGAAGATGTAGATTTTAAAGAGGCTTATGAGGCATGCAAAAATCCTTTGTTGGGAGATAGAATACCATGGTTGAATATTTGATTTAGGATGGATTACTCTTCAAATTGAGCCAATTATGCATTATGAAGTGCTCAATGAGAGACAGCCTATTGAAAGAGAAACATATGGAGGTTTAGATGGACACTTTGGTCATGATAAGACATTTTCACAGCTGAGAAATTCGTACTATTGACCGAGCATAAATGAAAAAGTTCATGAGAAAATGCATAATTGGTCAATATGCAAAAGGAAAAAAACAAAACACTGGTTTGTATTAGCCATTACCAATTCTAGAAAGGTCGTGGGATGCAATCAATAGGGATTTTGTTTTGGGATTACCCAGAACTCAAAAAGGGAACGACTCCATATTTTTTGTGGTAGACGGATTCTCAAAAATGGAACATTTTATACCATTCCAGAAGACAAGCGATGCCACACACATCGCCAATTTGTTTTTTAGAGAAGTAATGAGACTACATGGATTGTCGAGTAGCATAGTTTCAAACAGGGACACCAAATTTGTAGGACACTTTTGGAGGACTGTATGGAAGAGGCTGGGACAAACATATCCTTTAGTTCAATATATCACCCTCAGACAGATGGACAAACTAAAGTAATAAACAAGAGTCTCATAAACGTATTGATAAGTTTATTCATTGAGCAAGGTCGACAATGGGATCATATTTTTGCACAAGCAAAATTTGCATTCAACAATTTACTGAACAGGAGCATAGGAAAAATTCTATTTGAAATTGTGTATGGTATACAACCAAGAGGGATTATAGAGTTGATATATTTGAATCAATATGAGTTCATAAGTGTTGGAGCAGAGGATTTTTCAATAGAAATGCAGAAACTCCATGACAAATTCAAAGAACAACCACAGGACAATAGTAAAAAATACAAGAGTAGAGTTGATCAAAAGAGAAGAGAAGTTCAATTTGAGTTTGGAGATGAAGTTTTAGCTCATTTGAGAAAAGAGAGATTCCCAAGGGGAACGTACACCAAGTTAAAGATGAAAAAGATAGGACCATGCAGGATTCTAAGAAAATTCGCAACCAATGCTTATGAGATTGAATTACCAGCCAATGTTTGGATATCGCTGATATTTAATGTTGCAGACCTGTATCCTTACAAGAGAGATGAAGTAGGAGAATCAAATGATCAGAAACAAATTCAGTGGGAAGAGAAATTACCCACAACAGAAAAACCTAAGATGGAGAAAATCATTGAACAGAGGGATGGAAAGAAAACCAGGAGGAAGACATATCCTGAATATTTAGTGAAGTGGAAAGATCATCCAATGGAAGATGCAAGTTGGGTCACAGAACCTGATATTTTGAAGCATGGAAAGACAGTGCAGGAGCTCATGGACAGGAGTCCATGAAATTTTTTAACCAGAGTAGTATGATGCATGAACATTGCCTTCAAAGTCAACAGTGCACATGTGGAGGAAAACAAATGGCATCTTAGCAATGACAGAATTTCAAATCGAGCATTTAACTTAGAATTTAATTACTTGTTGAGATATTTTTGTAACAAAATTTTAAAATGTAACTTGTTTGTAAAGTCTTGAAGGACTATAAGAAGTTGCAGATATGGAGTGACGACTCTATATGGAAATAACTAGTAGTTATTATAATAGGACATAGTAGGTAATAGATTTTAATTTGAAATGCTAGATTTCAGAGCAGAACGAGAGAGCTCGTGGAGCAATCCTTAGATATTTTTTCAGTATTGCATTGTAACATATCAGAACATATAGACATAATAGAGAGATCAGTAGAGAAACATAGAATAGCATAAACACTATGTATTTTTTTTTCATGAATGAATAGAATAGACAGAAATTGTCCCAAATATTTGGATTGTGTTCATTTCACAAGTGATTGAATGAATGTTTATTTCTAGTGAATGTTTATTTCTAGTTTTATGGTCTAGTTTACTTCGTTCATGTATGATTGTTCGAGAGAGATTGATTGTATTAGTTTGTGACGAAGCTGGCTGAGTTTCAATCATTTCTATTATGATACTTGTATGCAAGGTGTGCATGTCGAACACAAGGAGTCCATCGAATGAATCTCAGATTGACTCAGAGAACTTAAGAGAGAACCAAAGAAGCTCAGACTAGGTGCAAGGTGTGCATAGCGTCAATAATATAAGAAGCTTCAAAGAACCAACACAGAAGAATGCCAGGTGGGTGAGAATCATTTTCTTTTCAAGAAAATCCTTCAAACTGAGTTATTTGAAATCCTGAGAATGCAAAGTGTGAATGGGAGATCAAAATCCTTTAAAGGATAGAAGATGAAAAGAGATAAAACTTTCACAAGTGTTGATGAGATTCCAGAGGCCGATTAGTTGGGAGAACAAAGGTTTGGAACCTTTGAAAGAGGATAAATATTCTAAGGCGGAGAGATATCAGAAGCTCAGGAGGAAGAGCGGCCATGATCGTTGGATCATAGGGAAGAAGAATAACAGTCCTTAGATTAGGAGGAAGTGCACGAACCTTATCACTTTGTATATAGAGGAGAGCAACTATCGGAGTTGAAACTTGAGATTTCTGGAGTCTGGAGACCCGAAATAGAATTTCAACCATCCGATCAGTGAGATAGATATGAGTCGTCAGATCATTGGAGGCGAAGACCAAGCATTGTATGGCCAAGAGGCATCACATCCATTGGTTGTTGTAAGCATGGGAGGGAGAGCAGATTGAACTTGAGATTCCAGAAGTCCAAAGTGTCGAAACGCCGAGGTGGAATCTCAGTCGTTCGATTGATGAAGTGTGAGCCGTGAGATATCACGAGTTGATAAGGGGTCAAGTTTGAGACTTGAAAATTTTGGAGTGCAGAGAGTTGGAGAGTTCAGAGCATATCAGGACTGTTGAAGCGAGGAGGGTACGTGTCAGTAGCTCGAAAGATATGGAGGAAGGCAGAAGTTTGAGACTTGAGACACGTGAAGCACGAAGAGCTGATGAACCATGAGTCGTTGATCTGGGAGGAGACACTTGTCAGCAGATCTCAAACTCTAGGGAAAAGATGAAGTCAATTTTTAGTTTGAGAATTGAAATCGCTGGAGCATGAAGACGGGAAATCCCAAGGTAAGATTTGGACCAGGAGATCAAAGTGAGACGTGGTGCAAATCCATGAACTCGGGGTAAATTCCCAAAAATATTCACAGCCATTGGATTCAGAAGGACGTGGCACAAATCTGTTAACTCCGGGTAAATCCCCAAAGTAATCCTCGATCATCGGATAAGGAGGACACATGTTAGGGGATCTTAGACTCTCGGTGAAATTCATTGGGAAAGAGAGGTTTGAGATTTGAAATCTTAGAAGTCTAGAGACCTGGAGGAAATATCCACCATCAATCGAGAAGGGGTCGTTCGACCATTGATCTAGGTTGAAAGGTCAAACACCTAGGCGAATGCAGAACTGTTGATTTAGGAGACAGGTGTCTGTAGATTGATAATTCCAGAAGGTTGGAGTGCGAAAGAGAGTTGAGTTTGAGATTTCAAATTCCTGGAGTCTGTAATTGCGAAGAGAACCTCGACCGTTGATTCAAGGAGAAATGATTTTGTCTGTAGATAAGGAGGGAACATATTTGGATCATTGATTGGATGGTATTGTCAAGATCACAATATCAACGATCATGTGTTATTGTGGGGACAATAGTTGTGAGGATTTTAAGGAATCGAGGGTGGGCCACAATTTGGACCATTGTTTCACCAACGGGATGCGTGGAGGTCATAGGAGCATTGCAATCCCAAAACTGGTTTAAATCCAAACCTCTTATGACCCTTCTCGCAACCACGTGGTCATATCCCAGGTCATATCAAGAGAGGGCTCATCTGAAAGGGGGATAACGCAAGAACTCCGAGTTTTCACGACAGAGAAAAATGGAAGGTCACAGGTTTCTCTCGAACCTGTACCGGGAAGCTGAGGGGGCCTGTGTATAGATAAAGAGGGAGACCTTTAAGGTTTCAGAGAGTCTTTCCACTCAGAATTAGAGATCCAAGAATGGGAGGTTGTGCAGCCCTACGGGAGAGTAGGGACACTGCATGATACAACATCTAAGAGATCAATTTTAGAATGAGGTTTGTACCTACACAAGATATCTAGCTAGCAGAAGAACAAACACAACTTGTAAAAGTGAGAAGATAAGAGAAAAAATGGAGAGAAAATAATATTATTATATTAACCAGAAAAATTAATGATAATTTATAAATGATATATTATGCGTAGCTCAATTAATGCACACTAGAATGTAACCCAATGTGCCATATTGGTGGTATAGAGAGATTTGGACACACATAGACAATTATTGGAATTAATTGCCACTTAGTCCTAGTTAACTATTCTTTTAAGCTTCAGTTAATTGAGTCAGACATGTAGAAGTGAGAGAAACACATGCAACTCCTAGTGATAAAACCAAGGAAGATAATTACATAAGTGAGTGTGTAATATCTCCAACACCACTAATATCTCCAAAGATAATTATCTAGGTGAGTGTCTAATATCTCCAACACCACTAAGATGTGCATGCACTTCATTAGAAATCTCATTCAAGATCATACTCTCGAAGTGCACTTTTTCGTGATAGATGATCAAGTTATATACATTTTCACAAACTCTCTTACAAAAGGAATGTTTTCCAAACTTCAATCTATATTACGAGTTTAGAATTTTTTTTATTGAGGGGGTATAGCTATAATGTCTCCTCCCTTCTCCTATTGCACACCTTTTTAAATCCTTAAACCCTATCTTGAGTTGTTGTTAAGGGCAGATGTTAAGATATTTAGACACTTAGAAGTTAGTTAATATTGACTTGGTCTAATGTATCTTTATGCAAAACTAGTTTCTTTAGTATGCATATGTATTTAAGTAATGCTACAATCACAATATATTCTAGACATAAAGTGATTAGAGGGTTCATATTCTCCGTTTAGCAACTATATTGATTCATGGATTAACACATGATTAGTCCATCATATCTATTTAAAAAACATGGAAGGTCATTTTCCCAAAATCAATTTTGAAAAACTGTTATGTAAAATATTCTTCTTTTGCATGAATATATTGCCTTGGGTGTGAATTGTTTTTAACAAATTTAACTATA
>JASDQU011508053.1:7988-21876 GCA_032191745.1 Picea mariana
TTGGTCCATTATGTACATGCGCAACATGTGTTCCAAGATTTGGTTTGTTCATTCGGTCTGCCCATCATACTCTGGGTGATATGCAGAACTAAAGTTAAGTTGGGTCCCCAAGGCCTCTTGGAAACTAGTCCAAAATCGTCCAGTAAACATCGATCCTCGATTGGATATAATCCTCTTAGGTACGCCACGCAGCCTCACAATCTCTACGATGAAAACTCTAGCTATGACAAGTTCCTGATACGTGGTACGCACAGGAATAAAATGAGCACTCTTCGTCAGAGTGTCGACTACCACAAAAATTGAGTCATCTCTCCTTACCGTCAGTGACAATCCAACAATGAAATCCATCAAAATAACCTCCCATTTCGATTATGGAATAGCATGTGGTTGTAGTAATCCTGTTGGRTGTCTATGTTCAGCCTTTACCTGCTGACATTCTAGACATATGGCCACATAGTTAACTATGTATGCCTTCATTCCCTTCCAGAATAATAAGGGTTTAAGGTTCACCCTCATCTTTGTGACTCCCCGGTGAGCCATGTACACTGCTCTGTGAGCCTCATTTAGGATCAAACTCATCAACTCGTCATTCGGTGGTACATAAATTCAATTTTTAAATCTTTGTAGTCCATCGTCGTCCAACGTAAATCCTTCAAATCTTGGTACCATCATTGTGTTTTGTCCGATAAAATCCATAATTGGTGATACCCTGATCGCAAATAGATCTTGGAAAACACAGTCACACCCTTCATCTGATCAAACAAATCATCAATCCTTGGCAATGGATATTGATTCTTGATTGTTTCCTTGTTCAATTGATGGTAGTCAATGAAAAGTCTCCATGACCCATCCTTCTTTCGTATGAAGATAATAGGCACACCCCATGGTGAAACACTCAGACGTATAAGTCCCATGTCCAACAACTCCTTCAATTGCATTCTCAATTCCTATAACTCTGGGGTCAACATCCGATAAGGTGTTCTTGCTATCAGTTCAGTCCCCGGTTTCAGATCTATGGTAAAATCCAATTCCCTCTCTGGAGGCATCCCAGGTAACTCCTCCGGGAAAACCTCCACAAACTCTTTCACCACAGGAAGGTGTTCTAGACCTTCCGCTACTCCCTTCTCATTTAATGCAAGGATCACATAAATATTACATCCCTTGCGCATGCTCTTCCATAACTACAAGGAAGAGATAAACCTCAGGGAAACTCTCTGGTTCCGGCCTACAATCACGCATCTATGTCCCTCATCATCGACCAATCTCAACCGTTTCGTATTACAGTTGAGTCCCTCATCTCTATCCCTTATTCCACTTTCCCTCTCATGGATTCCTAGCTCCCCATACTCTTTTGTCTAACTTGGTCTATAATTGTGATGTGTTTTTATTAATATATATGAGTATGATTACAATGTACAAAGCTTGTCTCACTGGCATTTCAACATATAGTCTCTTAGACCTAATATCACACAAGAACTCTATCCCAAAACATACATACATAGGCACTTCAGCCCAAAACACACAATCTCACCAACCTAAAATATCATATGTATGTAACATATTACAACCTAGGGATCAAAATAGGGTATTACACCTCCATGGAACATCAAGAAAACATTAACTGAGTCTTTCTCCATGAAATTCGTCACACCAAGATCAAGATTCATTATGCTAGGACCTCCATGATATTTCTCTAGACTCTATGCATCCCACAAGAGAAAGGTTCCAAAATCATGCACGATGTTAGCTCCCTCTCCATATATTCTACTATGGTATAAATCCTATCCATACAACAAGAGCTCTAACAACCATCATTATCTCCATTGTCATATTATTCTCTAGGGTTTACTTACATAGCACAAACACTAACCTCACATAAGAGAAATCTATAGCATAACACAAGAGCAATATCTCCAACGATAACCAACACATCTCTCTCTCTCTCTCTCTCTCTCTCTCTCTCTCTCTCTCTCTCTTCTTGTCCGCTCTTAGGGTTTCCTCATGAACCCTAGTGTCTTGGTCCCTACCAAACTTATCCAATATAAGACAAAGAATAGAGTACAATAAATGGTTAATAATATGAAAAATATTTTCCCTCCATTTATATATATAGTAGGTGAGGAAGGCTAATAAAACAAGGACTTATGTCCATACAAGTGACCATCAAGGAAACCCCACATGGAGTTCCCTATAATAAAATAATATAYAAGTGTGATATTGTAGTATACCTAGGGAGGTAATATGGGGTACCCAATGGGAATGTGGTTATGTATRTTCAATGTAWGGYGGACTAGGWCCASTATATTATTAAATAAGACCCATTATGGTAGTTAGATATAATAAATAGGCTTTCTAGAAGATTCCTTCTCTAGAATGTTCCTAGAAGATAGAGAATGTTATATAAAGAATTGTAAGCAATGTATTAGGGAATGGTGAAGTATATTTGCAGATCTATTTAGGTACTTAACATTTGGTATCATAGCACTTTCGTTGGCCAAAGACGGGAAGAAAATTTTGGTTCATTTTGCAGATTTTTTGAAAGGAAAAAAAGGGGGCGACACAATTCAAACTCAGTTCTAAAACTTTTTTCTCATAATTTGTTGAAAATATATGGATATTTGAATTCCTCTCGACAAATACCCAGTTTCAAAAAAATAAAATCAGTCAAAATGGAGTCCGGGAAGTGAAGTTATCAACATTTTAAATTCGAAAAAATTTCAGGGTTTTTCCGGAAAAAGCCATGCGATTCGCATTATAAGTTATAGTTCTATTTTTGGGTTTTTCATAACAAGATGTATTTTACAGGAAATTCTGATGGCCCTGGTATTGAAGAAGTCATAAAAAAGAGGAATTCATTCAGTAAAGATCATTTGAAAGCATTGATAAGTTTGAATTTACAAGGTGATGCTGCCATTTGGTGGAATTCACTTAACTATAGCAAAATGATGGCACTCTCCGATGAAGAATTTGAAAAAGTGTTTTTAGAAAAATGGTCTCATGCCAAGAGTAAAAAAAGAAGCAAGGGTTTATTTTCATGTGGAAATTCTATATTACAGGTTCATGGATGTATTCATAAAGAAAATATCATTGTTTCTATTAACCCTAGTTGCCTGCATTATTTTATCAATGTTCAGTTGATTAATATATTGCGAATTCCTGCAAATAATGTTCAAAGCACACATGTTGAGGGTGAAAATGTTCAAATTTTTAAAGATTTGAAGATTACCATGGACAAATATGTGTTGCATTCAAATTTTTGTGCTATGGATATGGATGAAGAGGATATGTTTTTCAGATATCCTTGGATAGAATCAGTGGGTACAATTGATATTAATGTGAAAAAGAAGTTCTTGATGTTATGGTACAAGAAAAAGAAAATCACATTGCATGATGTGTCTCTTAGTAAGATAGAAGGGCCCACAATGGAAAGAAAAGAACTTACTACAGAGTCTACAGAAGGAGATGAAGCAAAACCACATGAAGGACACAATAAAGAAGCTAAGGAGGGCATTGACTCAAAGGCACAATGTGTTGTTGATTTGAAGAAAAAAGAACAAATTCCTATAGTTGTTCTATATTTTCATCCACATCATATAGATAAAAACAATCATCAATGCAAGGGTGTGACCATCAACACATTTATTCACCAACATGGAACCGAAAAAGAAACCAGTGAAGAAGCACATGGAGGACTACCAACACTACAACAAGACATCGGGATATAGAACCAATCCCATGGAAACATCGATAGGATATAGATAAAGATAATAATGGAAAGGAAACAATTCTACATCATGTTTGGTTTCCATTAGGATGGATGGATGGTCTTACTTCGTACCAAATGGCTACATTGCTTAGCCGGTCATATTGTATGGTTTCCTCACGTGTTTTGAGAATGAAACATGTGAAGGGGGATGAAATGTAGTATACTTAAGGAGGTAATATGGGGTACCTAGAGAGGTACCCAATGGGAATGTGATTATGTATATTCAATGTAAGGTGGACTAGGTCCACTATATTATTAAATAAGACTCATTATGGTAGTTAGATATAATAAATAACGTTTCTAGAAGATTCCTTCTCTAGAATGTTCCTAGAATATAGAGAATACTATATAGAGAAGTGTAAGCAATGTATTGGGGCATGGTGAAGTATATTGTGATTGTAACAAGCAAGGATTGATTGCATAGATGGTTTTAGGGACTAAATTTCTCAAATGGGCTAATTTCCCATGGTTTTCCCCAAAAAAAGATTCACCAATTTTCATTTTTTCTAAAAACAATTCACCCTAATTCCGTAGAATAAAACTATTTTACATTAAGAATTGCCAAAATTTTATAGAAACTATACAAAATCCTCAAAATTTGAATATTTTTACAAAACTATCGCCAAACATTTTACATTTTGCATATTAAGGACTAGGAAGATTATCCCAGGTTTCTACATTTTAATATAAATTTTCATCCTTAAAATTATACCTGATTACTTGAGGATTTTTATCCTTCCATAAGGATTAATATATGGTGTTACCCTACCTCAAGGGTTTCTCTATTTCTTGTGTTCAGTAAATGGTTTGGTTTATTCTTGGTTATTTTTGAAGTATATTTGCAAATCTATTCAGGTACTTAACATATACTAGGTTTTATCGACTTCACAATATGAAAATCCCTCTAGGAATGATTACCCTGGGGATCAATGCTCCTCCTCTAGGATGGTGTTCTCTCCAACCAGATTTTAGTCCAATGCTCATCTTCCATGGTGGTATCCAAGTGTCCTCATGCAAGGAATTCATTCTCTACTTTTGTGCCAGATGTCCTCTCATATTCCCAATGCTCCTATCATGTGTTTGAATATAATTACCATGATCTAATGCTTTTTCCTCAACATATGTGTTTGGGTCCACAACCAAGCTTCATGAAATATTCTCCTCAACCCAACCATATAAAAGTAAAGTGTCCAAACCTATAAGGCGTAAATCACATGGTCTCAAGATCCTAGAGAAATGTTCCTTCCTTGAAGTGCCTAGAGATACTCCTAGGTATGTACCTCTCTTAATTGCTCAAATAACCCCCTCATTGTGTTCACCTTATGGGTTAGTCATCATGTCGATCGGAGTAACAACCTTTTAGGTAAGGTCATTGTCCTAACACTCTAACCAATGTTAAGAATCCACCCAAAATCAACCATCCATATGTACATGAAGTATCTCTAATGGATTAGTAGTGGTTGATAACACTTACATAGTAACCTCAAAAGTTAACACTCCCACTTTAGGAGAAAAGTGTTTTGTGTAGCACCATTGAACTCCCTTTGAGTATGAAACATATAACTCTAATGCCTCCAAAAATCTTAGATAATACTCCTATATCATGATAAAACATCATGTATGCTTTGCAAGATTCATACCCATAAATACATGCCTACACACCTCAAAAAGGTGTGTCTCTCTACAAGAAATCAACCAAGAAGTATGCAACTTGGCCTCTGTATGGTGAACAAGATAAATGCAAAAAAGCCACTTGGTTTAAACCATCAAACCAAGATACTCTCTCTTCCATTTTGCTAGGAGATACAAAATAACAATGATCTTATTTGAAAATGAAAGAACATAACCCTGAACCAATGCTTACTATTGAGCTCTAAATTATTTTGGCACCACATCAAGTGCTAAAAAGGATATATTACAAACATAAAAATACAAGGAAAACATTACTTAGTGGAGGTTTTAGCAGAGGTTTTGGTGTAACAATATTGCATAAAATTATAAAAAAACACCTCCACTATTGACAATGGGGTTTTAGTAGGTGTTCACTATAACTAAAACTTTTGGGAGGTTGAGGTCCTAATAGAGGATTTTTCTAAGGTGTACTAGTGCACACCTTTTTAATATGTAGTAGTGCATATTGTATACTTTCAAATCACCCATATGTATTAGATATTTTGAAAGGACAAATGCATATTATATTTTTTTAAACATCAGTGCATATAATATGTCTTAGCATTGGTGCTTATATATCCTTGCACACTATGAAGTCTTGCTAATGGTAATTATAACAATAATGAAAACAATAACAATATCATAGGAGGGAATGATGTTTCTATTTTAGTTATGAGTACTACTACTCTTATTATATTATTATCACCAATGTGCTTTTACATGTATATCACATAAGTGCATAACAATCATTGAAATGGACCGATGTGTAACAATCAGGAAATGCATTATTGTGTAAATAAGTATGAAACACAGGGGCTTCACTAAGTAGACAACACATTAATACGTTTGTTCATAAAGGGGGTTAAAAAAGGTCAAAACCTAGGTAAACATATTGAGGTGTATAAAGGGGTGGAGGTTTTTTTTTAATCATATGCAAAAGTACAAGTATTGCAGGGGGATGGGTCATGATCTAGGATTGAGGGTGGGTCAAAAATATAAAAATACCGAAAATTTGAAAACACTTCCAAGCCCATACTTATTTTTTTTAGCGTTCTCTTCCTCCCCTACTCATAGTGAAACCCTAACACTACTCACAAATCTGTGCTCAATTTTTCCACATTTCTCTTCTTCCCTTTCTCATAGTGAATCTCTAACACTACTCACATATATTTGCTTAGTTTTTCCATAGTTCTCTTCCTCCCTTGTTCATAGAAAATTCCTACCAGTGCACGCAATGAAACCCTAGTTGCAATTTTGAATCTGCTCTGAAAAATAACACAACATGCTTAATTTGTAGCGTTCTATACTTCAATTGGATTTATCCAACTTTTGGAGGGAAACAATGTACACAAAGTTTAGTCTGTTCCTATAAAGACACAAGCATAAGAAAAATGTCCAATAGTTAGTGAGATAAATAAACCTATTGTTCTATATAGTGGGCACATACTGCTTSGATTCTTTGAGGACCAAATGAGAGGTAAGAATTTTTTTGTATTAAGTTGTTGTTTTGTTGTTTTTTTTAATGGGAATCATTAACATTAGTTTGGAAAATAAATTACATATATATTATATTTGGAGGTGGAATTGCCTTCCTACAAAKATTTGAATGGGAATGAAGAATGATTGTCAGTCAATTGTTTCCTTATTAAGCTACTAAATCAAGACGATAGAGAAGGACAACTATTTTCATATTGATTTTGTAGATACATAGTCCAACGATCCATTGCTTTATCAGTGAGAATTAACTAGATAAAAGGAATAAATCTATTAATAGATAGTCGTATTTTTGGCTCTTTTTATTATGTTCTTTTTATGGTGAAGAACAAGGACAAGAATGAACACAAAAGAAAAAATAAATAAAATAGTTGTTTATTTTTGTGTTATTTTGTAGATACATTTCAATCAATTATTGAGAAATGCACCATCCACCATATGGATACACCTGCTATTTTTCATTCCTTAATTTTCAAATGGCAAATATTTCATATAGTACCATCCAACTTATGGCTCATCTTCTAGTTTCCAAACTTATTTCACTCAATTTACCTTTGGGACAATAGTGTTTTTTTCATTTTCTTAACTAAAGGATTTTTTATTTATTGAACATTGTCGTCAATTTGTTCATCAGTTTTTTAATGATAGTTTGGGGCAATCAAATGACTTCGGATTTACGACAATAGAGAGGTTAGTCATGAAATTATTTTTCGATGACTTTAATTTAAATGATTTTTATATGCGTTAACATATTATGCAAGACATCTCAAGATAATCTTTGAAAGGCTCAATTTATGTAACTATTCTAAATTGTTAATCATAATATATGGGATTTTTCATAGTTAATTATCATTAATCAATTTGGTATGTTGTGTGGTATACTTTATAATGAATGAAATGCTAATTTATTATGTTGATGATGTCCATAGGCTATCAACATTGTTTCCTATATCTCCAGTTACTTATTTCTTATGAAAAATTTGTTAGGTCATGACAGTTGTGCAACATACCTTGCTTGAATACTACAAAGGAGTTTGTTTATCAAACATATAATAATTTTCGGTCATTTCAGTAGCAGGGAAGTGAAAAATTGTCAGTTCAAGGCATAAATTCCTAGGATTATATTTTATTCAAATATATCTTTAGAAATATACGCAGGTTTTTTGACCTTCTAAATATTTTGTAGGAACAATTGACAAGGTTCACCTTTTTCCTTAAAATTTTGTATATTTTCTTCACCTTTTTCCCTAGAAAAAAGTTGTAACCTTTTATTAGATATAAAAATGTACATGCTGCAGATATATTTTTCAGCATTTTCAAAAAATAAAACTTACACTCCCTTGGGTATGGCAAGCATCCCTTCCTATCTACCTTCACATTGTTTTCTAAAGAACATTCCTTCAACCATAAATCCTTTATCCTATATCTAGTCTATAACAACTCCAATGAAAATAAATCCAATGGTTTGATATTCAATTTCAATACTAATCCCTCCAAAGGTTGAAAACCAATATATATAAAAGTTATTCCAACAAAAATGGGTATGAAACAACAATATCATTGAAAAAGAGAACCCTTTGAATTGTCTTTAGGCCTAAAAGGGATTTGGAATGATTTGACTAACATTGGTAGGCCTAGCAGGCCCATACTCTCTTTGAAGACAAATGACTTTTCCATCCAAACTATATATGAGAGTTGAGATTTCAGAATATTCCTTTAACAATATTGGCAAGCTTATTGTTTCCTAAAAAACATTCCTTCAACTATAAATCCCTTATACTCTATCTAGTATATAACGACACTAATGGAAACAAATATGACAACAAATGGCCTAATATGCAAGCTCAATACTAATCCACCCGAAGGCTAAAATCCAATACATATAAAAGACCATTCCATCAAAACTAGGTATGAAACAATAGTATCATTGAAAAAGAGAACCCTCTGAATTGTCTTCAAGCCTAAAAGGACTTTCACATGATCATCACTTGACTTCCATTGGTAGGCGCGAGGACTTTTATAGCCAAACTATGTATGAGAGATAAATACTCAAATTATTCCTTTAACAACCTTGGAAAGCCTATACCTTTCTTAAGAATTCTAAGAGACATTTCCACTAGAGTTGTGAATGAAAGCCTATAGTAGAATTCTAAGAGACATTTTCTAGGGAAATGTTCCTTCCATGAAGTTCCTAGAGATACTCTTACGTATGTACCTCTCCTTATTGAACAACTGACTCCCTCATTGTGTTCACCTTATGGGATAGTCATCATGCCGATCGAAGTAACAACCTCTTATGTAAGGTCATTGTACTAACACTCTAACCAATGTCAAGAATCCACCCAAAATAAACCATCCATATGTATGTGAAGCGTCTATAATGGATTAGCAGTGGGTGATAACACTTACAAAGTAACCCCAAAATCTAACACTCCCACTTTAGGAGAAAAGTGTTTTGTGTAGCACCATTGAACTCCTTTTGAATATGAAACCTATAACTCTAATGCCTCCAAAAAGTTGAGAGAAAACTCCTCCATCATGATAAAACATCATATATGCTTTGCAAGATTCATACCCATAAGTACATAAATTCACACCTCATCATGCAAGCAATCACTACTAAAAAGGGTATGTCTCTCTACAAGAAATCAACCAAGCAATTTGCAACTTGGCTTATGTATGGTGAACATTCACGATAAATACAACAAAGCCACTTGGTTTACACCATCAAACCAAGATACTCCCTCTTCCCCTTTTCCAATGGCTCCAAAATAACAAAGACCATCTATGAAAATGAAGGACCATAACCCTGGACCAATGCTTCCTATTGAGCTCTAAATTCTTTTGGCACCACATCAAGTGCTAAAAAGGATATCCTAAAAAGATAAAACTACAAGAAAAACACCATTTAGTGGAGGTTTTAGTAGAGGTTTTGGTGTTACAATATTGCATAAAATTATCAAAAAACACCTCCACTATTGACAATGGGGGTTTTAGTAAATGTTCATTATAACTAAAAAATTTGGGAGGTTGAAGTCCTAATAGAAGTTTTTTCTTTTTGCACTTAAATGAGTAAGGTGTACTAGTGCACACATATTTAATATGCAGTAGTACATATTGTATACTTTCAAATCACCCATATGTATTAGATATTTTGAAAGGACTAATGCATATCATATTTTTTAAAGCATCAATGCATATAATATGTGTTCGCATTGATGCATTATATATCCTTGCACACTATGAAGTCTTGTTAATGGTAATTATAACAATAATGAAAACAATAACAATATCAGAGGAGGGATTGATATTTCTATTTTGGTTATGAGTACTATTACTCTTATTATATTTATTATCATCAATGTGATTTTACATGTATATAAAATAAGTGCATAACAATCTTTGAAATGGATTGATGTGTAACAATCATTGAAATGCATTAGTGTGTAAATAGGTACGAAGTGCACCATTAGGGTCAAATGAGTACAATTCATCGATATATTTTAATGTTGTTTTTGTTTGTGTTGCGGGTATGCAAATGTAGCTTCTTGTCTTTTTTACAAAATCTCAATTAATCATCAAAAAAATCATTTTTTTAATAATAATATTGTTTTTTTATATTTTAATTAATGTGTTTCAATATAATCATTGCATTAGTGTATTGTGTTTTTTAAACAAATAAAACAACCAATTATACATTTGTTCATTGTAATAATGCAAATTGACCATATATTTAAAGGACATTGTAACATTGTATCACATTAGAGATTGCAACATAATAAGAAACCTAGTTTATTATATACAAATAAGGGACGCTTCATCTTACCAAATGGGACAACATAAAGGTCCACAATAATAAAAATGTCAATAAATAATTGTTACAATTATTGGTAACCTATCATCATACCAATTAGAACAATATGTCCACATTGAACTAAATCTCTAATGTTTACAGAAAAACACTTCAAAATATGAAACTTGTAACATTAAATTATATTAATCGTCATTCACATCTCAGACTAATTTCACTTCTCGATCCATTGTCATTGTTTGAGTTGCTTGCATGACTCATTTCTTCATCACTTCCAGCGGGTATTGTACTTGGGTTATTTGCAATGTTTTGTTGATTGGCTTGATTTTGTCCCCACCACTAGTTTTGGGTACATTACCTCATGTGGGATTCACATTAGATTTGTGGAAAAAACTTTGGAAGAAAGAATATTTCAACATCAGGACGAATCCATTGCAAGTTCGACAATAGTTTAACATTGTCGACCTATCGTCACAATTTAAATCACAATAGCGTACCACATGGTAGTTTTTTGTGTCCACAATTTTTCTTTGTCATTGTTAGAATTTTGATGCTTCATCAACACACATGACATAGAAAACACANGATTGGCTTGATTTTGTCCCCACCACTAGTTTTGGGTACATTACCTCATGTGGGATTCACATTAGATTTGTGGAAAAAACTTTGGAAGAAAGATTATTTCAACATCAGGACGAATCCATTGCAAGTTCGACAATAGTTTAACATTGTCGACCTATCGTCACAATTTAAATCACAATAGCGTACCACATGGTAGTTTTTTGTGTCCACAATTTTTCTTTGTCATTGTTAGAATTTTGATGCCTCATCAACACACATGACATAGAAAACACATTGATTGGATGTCGGTGAACCTATTTGAAAATTTTGTAAAAATATTGGTACGACATTGGTTATATGTTAATTAAGTGCTAGTTCAACAAGATCAAAACATAGCTCGATATCCATACATAGTTGATGTAACATCAATTGTTTGTAGGAAACATTTCTTCAATGTTTGGTCAGATGTCAATAGAGTATTAGTCAAATGAAGATGACATACAACACACATTGATCGAATGTCATTCAAGCTAGTAGGAAATTTTGTAAAAGCATTGGTACAATGTTGGTGATCTGTCAATAAAGCATTAGTTCAGTAAGTCAAAATTTATCCCATCGTTGGTACACACTTGGTGAAACATTGGTTTTTTGTTGCACACGATGCTTCATGGTTTGGTCATATGTCGATATATCATTGGTCAAACATAAAAAATGCCTCTTCATTGTCGATTGTACATTGGTTAATTGTCAATGGCATCTTGCTAATGTGTTGGGTTAACATCGAAATTTCAATATATATATATATATATATATGGTTGTATCCCTTGAAATGTGTACACAGTCCAATGGTAAGTAGAAAGAAGAGAAAAAAAGTGCAATACATGCCACCTCACAATTCATGCACATTATATTAATGTACCTAGGGAGGATAATATGGAGTACCTAGTGAGGTACCTATTACCACTCAAACTCTCACCTAGAGGGAAAAGTCCTAACCCCAACAGGAGAGCCTAGAGGCAACTCTCAAGCAAGCCACCCATTGTCACCTCAGTGGTATTTCCCCACCCTTTAGGCTAAAGGAAGGGATATCCTAGTCAAGGGGGAAAACCCCTACAAGTCAATCCAAGCTAGGTCGTTGTGTAGGAAGGGGAGCCTTCATAACTTATATTTGAAAAAAATAGCTAGCAATTTTTTCCCAAATCATTCTCAAGTTTTAAGACCAGTTGAAGCATGCAAGTTGTTTATCAAATCACTAAATGTAACAAGCCTTAAATGATATGCTACATAGACAAGTGTGCCTACTTTATGCTAGAAAATAACAATGATATATGAGTAAGTTATTATTTCTTCTCATTCAAATCACTCATGTAACCAATAATTCCAAATGATATCAATAATTAACAATTGCTCACCATTCAACATTCACCATATGAAGTCAAGAGAGAGTGTCACTCATCAAAATTATATTGCAAATCTTAGATCATGATATATGTAACCATTAATTGAAAAGAGTGTTGGAAACTTAGATATGCAATCTGATTTAACAGTCATTCACTTAGAGAGATTTGAAGTATGCCATTCCAAAAAGTTAGACACCAATTATTATGTGGAAAGTTTCTGAACCCGYTRYTGTTATATATATCAGAATTTAGGACATCAAGATAGATCAGATTTCATTAAAGAATATGTTGAAATGTCATCAAACCATTAGACTCCTTGAAAAGGGCTCATAGGATGCAATGAAATTTAAAGAATGTTTATATGCGGAATCAAGTGCTAGGTACCACTGTCAAACTTTATATTAGCAATTATCCACCAGTCATAAACATATGATTGTAATCAACATCAATGAAATAGCAATCCATAGCACATAAATAGATGGAAAAGATCCAAACTTGAAAAAGTTTTAGAATGATAAAGTGGATTGTTCATAAAGTTTTAGAATGATGAAGTGTTGAAACGTGTGCACATAAATGAATTAAGTGAGACGTCAAGCTTAAAGGAGTGCCTAATATGTTTTGTTCATCATCAAATTAAGATCAATGCCATACACGTCAAACTTTTGCATCAAAGTGAATTTTTCAAAGTATACAAAATCCTCAACAACAAATTTAAAACAATGAAAAAGGTTGAGATTACTTATGTTGTTTTGTTTAAAGACTTAGTCGTTCTACAAATGAAGACATCTATTTTCTAGAATGAGAATTCAAGACCATGAAAACATCCAAACATTGATCAAAATGTGAATATTTATACCTTGACATTGAATATGAAATCTAGTAAAGTAAAACCCTCAATTCACAAAACCATATGGCTAACAATATGCTTAGATTGTTCTCTTAGACATCAAAGTATCCCAATAGATAAGTCATAGATTCATTAAGTTGAGGTGTTATAAATACAAAGAATGCTAAATGTTTCCTAGATGTAGAGGCTTATGCCAAATCTTTGAAATCCTTGTCGATGTAGAGGCTTATGCCAAATCTTTGAAATCCTTGTCACTAAATAAATGAAAGCAAGCTCAAATAACCCTCATGCCATGTGTTTTCCAGCATTGATATAAACTCAAATAAAATATGTTAGAT
>JASDQU011508056.1:5129-15294 GCA_032191745.1 Picea mariana
CAAAAATTCTATAACCACTGAGTCAGTGGCTTTCCTGGTAGGAATTGCCTCCACCCATTTAGTGAAATAATCTGTGGCAGTGAGAATCCACCTATGTTGGGTGCTTGAATGTGGATTTATCTCACCTATGAAATCAAGCCCCCATTGTTATAAAGGTGCTTCTGTTTTGATTGGAACTAACGGCATAGCTGGCAACTTCTGTTTTCCAGTGAAAAATTGACAAGGGTTACAAGTCCTTACCTTAGCGTTTACATCAGGGAACAACTTGCGCCAATAATAACCAGCTCTTAAAATTTTGTATGTTGTTTCTCTCCAAGCATGATGCCCTCCACAGACCCCTTCATGAAACTGACCGATAACTTCCTCTGTCTCTGATTCAACCAAGCAAACTAAGAGGAAACCAAGTGGGTCTTTCCAGTATAACTTTTTCTCATAAATGCAATATTTAACTGCATGTAGTTTCAATGTTCTAGCTTTGGAAGATGACAATTCATCTGGACATTTCAAAGTTAAAAGATATGTTATTATATCTTTATACCAATCAGATGAAATGAATTTGTCCTCAATCTTTTTTTCAATTATTTGATCATCGATTTCATTCATATTTATCCATCCTTCTTCCTCTTAAGCATTGTTCATTCCAAGAGCCCGAAAATTAGATTAAGCTAGCAGTCTAGCTAAACCCTGTCCTTTAACTAATTTAGTTGGCTTGACCTCCAAGTCAAATTCCTGAATTTTTGCAAGCCATCTACCTCTCTTACCATCACTGTCTGCTTGTACTAAGATATCCTTTACAGTGTTGGTAGGTACATATGCAATGATTTTGGAATGTAATACATACGTTCTAAAAGCCTTTAATGCTTTAACCATTGTGTAAGCTTGTTTTTCCATTATATTGTATTTAAGCTCAGCATCTCGAAGGCTCTTACTGAAAAAGGCGATGGGTTTCTCAAAACCCTCTTCATTCTTTTGAAGGAGAACAACAGCCAGTGTATGTTCTGAAGCAAATGAAAAAATGAAGAACTCCTTAAGATAATCTGGACTTGCTAGTACCGGAGCCTCGCTTATAACTTTTTTAATGTGAGCAAAGGATGCCTTTGCTTCTGTTGTCCACTTAACTTCTCTGTTCTTCCTGAGCATATCTGTTATCAGTTTAACAATTTCAGAAAAATTAGGAACAAATCTTCTCAAAAAAATTATTTTTCCTAAAAAAGATTGAATCTCTTTAACATTTCTAGGAATGGCTAATGTTTCTATGGCCTCTACTCTCTTAGGATCGATTCTGATACCATCTCGGGATACTATATGACCTAACAACTTGCCCTCTTGCATGGCGAAATGAGATTTTTTTGGATTCAATGAAAGACCAAACTTACGACATTTTTCAAAAGTTTGTTTTAAATGAATAATGTGATCTTCATCTGATTTCGAAAACACAGTAAGATCATCCAGATATATAACTACAAACTTATCTCGTTCGCCGACAAAGGCAATATCCATTGCTTGTTGAAAAGTGGCTCCTGCATTCATTAATCCAAATGCCATTTTATCATACATAAAAGTACCCCAAGGAGTGGTGAATGTAGTCTTTTCCTTATCTAGTTCACTAACAGTGATTTGGTTATATCCTGAAAAGACATCAATCATGGACATCCTAGTAGCCCCTACTACTTTTTCCAGCACGTGATCCATTTTTGGTAGAGGATAGTTGTCTTTAAGAGAAGATTTATTTAAATTTCTAAAGTCAACACATAATCTGATCTCTCCATTTTTCTTTCTCACTGGTACTAAATTGGCAACCCAATCAGAATATCTCAAAGGAACAATAATTTTAGCATCCAAAAGTTTTTTAACTTCTTTCTCAATGACAGGTAATAAGATCGGATTAAACTGTCTGAGTTTTTGCTTGAAAGGTTTGACACCTGGTTTAAGTGGTATTTTGTGTTCTATCACCGAGGTGTCATAAGTTTTCAAATCTTCGTATGACCATGCAAACACATCTTTATACTTTTTCAACAACTCTGTATATTTGTTTTTATTTTCTACTGACAAAAATCTAGATAACTTAACCATTTTGGGATTATCTACAGTTCCTATGTTACAGTCTTCAACCTCTTCTGGTTGAGGTTGTAAAGTAGTTTTAGAAGGAATGTCATCTGTATTAAAGAGTCTTTCTAAAGGTATCAGACCTTTGGGGATTTGATTATTTTTTAAAACAAGCATCCGGTGATCAGCTATTTTATCATGAAACTCTTTTGCATCTTCACCTTCCTGCATAATCCAAATAGGATCATTTTGATTCTCCTGATCATTATATGTTTCTGAAAACTCATCTAAAGATTCAAAAAACTTTATAAGTTGCTCATCATCTTCGAAAACTTGCCAATGTTGTACATTATCAGGTATGGAAGGTCGATGTCTCATTTGAATATGGTATTTTAAATTAAAATCCGTTGGGGGACTAAACGTTGATGCAGCTTTAGCTAAGGCATCGGCCTGTTGGTTTTCGGATCTAGGGACAAAATGGAAACTCACAGAAGTGAAGAAATTTTCAATCAAATCCCATACACAGTTTCTATAAGTCCTTAATCTAGGATGTTTTGCTTGATATTGTCGGTTTACTTGTTTTATGATTAATTCAGCATCACCGAAAACTTCAATATTTTTAATTTTCATTTTTCTTGCAGCTTCTAAACCAAGTACTAAAGCCTCATATTCACATACATTATTTGTACAGTCTATATACCACTGGAGCCTATAAGAAAAAGGTATTACAAATTGATCGTTAGGGGCAATAAGGAGTACTCCAGCCCCAGCTCCGCGATAGGAGGAAGCTCCATCAAAAAACATCTTCCATGTACCAGTATAATATACATTTTCTTTTATTTCATTTTTTTGAACTATTTCTTCTGTATTTTTATCATCTACATCTATCTCAAAATCATCATCTAACGATAATATACAGTTCCCTAAATCTTGGTCTGCGATATACACTGGGTGATTTTTAGGATTTTTTGGGTCACTCACAGTGAACGCCATCCGAGTTTCCCTGTAGAGACGAGTGAATTGTCCTCCAAAAACAGGGATCGTAGCGTATATCATATCTAACTGGATGGATCCTCCAATTTTAGCACCCCATGATCTAGATAGTAGCATTCCATATTTTGGGGGAATATCTGCAACTAATACATCCATAAGAATGCTTTTAGAGGGTATCTGGGCTAAGTTAACCACTAAGTCTTTAATCATTCCTATGCATTTAACCCTCCTAGAATCAAAAGAATACAAATCACCATAGGGTCTAGTGACTTCGAGACCAAGTTTATCCATTATTGCTTTAGGCATGACATTATGTGAAGCTCCAGAATCTAACATACAGTTGTGTAAAAGGTGGTCAAAAATAGTAAGTGTGATATAAAAAGGAGCTACTATATCTTTTGCCCCTTCTACGTGCGGACCGAAAACTATGATAGGTTTATTATCTTCTAAGTTAATTGTGTCAGCTTGACTTTCCTTTTCAGAAAAATTGATCATTTTAGCTATTTGTTTTCGGTATACTGGATTTTTGGCTAATTCGACAAGAGGGATAGGAATTTTGATCTTGCTTATTTCGTTTTCCAAGTTAAAGTTCCCTGGGGCTTTGACATTCTCAATGTGTGGGGCTTCCATAACCTTTTTCTCAGTTTTACGTTGTGGTGTAACCTTATTTTCTTTTATCGTAGTTTGAGTATTTACAGGGGTAGTTCCTACTGATTCTAACTGTACAGGGTTATCTGTTGTATTTCTTTTTGCAGACTGATTATCTGCAACTTTTGGGTTTTCCTCATTAGTATCATTTCTAAGCAAAACCTTTTTCGTTTGAACATTAGGAAGATTTTTATTCCTCGATCTCAGATTATATCTTCCCTGCAAATCAGCGATAATATCATCTGCAACACTTTGATATGTATGATCATCAGTTGTATCATTGCTTAATGTATCTTCTGATTTACTTTCCTTAATCAACGATGCTTCATAATCTTGTCTAGATAAATAAGGATACCTGTTATCATCACCAAGATTATGAATATCTTCGTCCAATTCTTCAAATTCGCCAAAGTCTTCTTCTCCAATATAATCTTTAGTTTTAAAAGGTGCTTGAACTTTTTGATTTGCGTTTTTTATCATTTTATGTGGTCCTTGTGGTTCATGATTTTTTCGAAAATCTTTTCTGGGAAAATTATCCCTTCTAGGTTTTTCCAATTCCATTTTCGAAATTTTGTTGGAGAGTTGTTGGATGACCCTAGCCATCTCATCTATTCTATCTCCAGCAGATTTTCCTGACCCTGAAGGTCCACCTTGTTCTTTAAATTTTTTATTTTCTTTATTTACATTTTCTGTCTTTGCTTTAAGCTTTCCTGATGCCATCATATTAGATTCAATTTCAACTGCATCATCTTGCATTTTAGAGAGATCTAAAGATCTTCGTTCCCTCAATAGCAAAGAAAAGTCAGGATCAAAAGCACCAGCATAAGTTACTTTGGCTGAAGGTTGTGAAGGCTTAACTTCAGCTGCAATTTTATTATATAATTTATTAAATCTTTGTGTGAATTCCAACACTGACTCGGAATTTTTCTTTTTTAGGGCTCTGAATTTTGTTAGGTAGTAAAGGTGATATTTTCTCTCACCCCACTGTCTAATGAATGCACTCTCCATCTCTTCATAAGATCTTAATGACCTAGCTAGTAAGGATCGAAACCAAGTTCTTACCTGTCCTTCAAAAGTTTGAACAAGTAATCTGGAATAAACATCTTCATGTTCTATTCCGAGTATATCTGCAAATTGATCGAAAAAATTGATATGTTCTTGTGCAGTTAAATCACCCTCCCCCGTAAATTTAGAAAGACTTTTCATATAGTTTTCAGGAAGATCATGAAGAGGTGCGGGAAGGACCAGGGGAGCATACCTAGCGGCCACTTTGGCAAAAATCACAGGAACTGGTACTTGATTCCCTCCACCTCCACCACCTCCTCCACCTCCTCTACCTCCTTGTCCTTCCATGGTTAGGTTTGGAACTGAAGTTGGGACAGTGTGTGGGGAAGATTCTTGGAAGACGGGAGACGAAACTTGGGGAAAAGAAAAAGTGTGAAAAGAGGGTGGAAGCGAAAGTGATCGTTCAAAAGTTTCAGATGAATTTGATTTTGTAAAATCAGGTTGATCTGTAGTATAAGTTGATAAAAGGGTTTGTTTAAATGATTTTCTTGATTTTAAGATTTTCTCCGGATTCGAGACTGGTGAGGTCTGTTTGGTATCCGGGTTTTTCTGGTATTTTTATGGCTACTAGCCAGTTTATTTAATGTGGAGTCGCCAAGTGAAAGATGATTAGCCTTATAAAGTTTAATGTTCTTGTTCACTATCAACAACAGAAAGTGTCAATGTCGTTCTTCCCAGGGAAATAATTCGTTTCTTCACTCCCCGGCAACGGTGCCAAAAAGATGGTGTTCCTGAGTTTGTGTTTTAAGGCTATAAAACACACCGTCAAGGCATCCAAATAAAGATTTTTACGATGAGATTCTAAAAAGAATAAACAAAGAAAGACTAGATCAGATTCAGTTTCTCAACTGTCTCTGTCTGGCTTCCCGTTGTTCCTGGATGCTTATGTCACGTTCAATTGCAGCCCACGATCTTTCTAACTCAACCCTATTTGTTGCAGTTTGTAAGATGGTGTTAAATAGGTTTAGGGAAATGCTGGTTTGATCATGTAGATCGGGTTCTACGTTAGGTTCTCTACTGTTAGGAACTGTCATGGGTGATAGGTTTTTAAATGTTTGTAAAAAGGGGTTTTCTATAGATTGGTTACTTCAGACTTTTAGAGATTACATTAATGAAACAACTTTAAAATTTAAAACAGTAATGTAAAAACACAATCAAGGTCGTTTCTTGGTTTTGTGACAATTTTGAAATTGTAGACAATGAAACACAACAGAGAGAAATATAAGGCTTTTATCTAGAAATAATCTTATATTTCAATTAACAATAATGAAAGAGAAATAGGATTTCTAACAAAGAGAAATATTAAGGAACAGAAGGATTACAGGTCTTAAAATTACTAAAGTAATCTCAGAGGAAAAGCTGTAATACATTCAACATCCAAACCAATCTGAAACAATAAACAACAATGCCTATAATATCAAATTGATTTATTTGCTAGAAACACACATTAAGAAGAAGATTTAACAAATGATGATAGACATGGGAAGAAACATAGTCACGAAATTGTAGGATCCAGAATCTTGTTGCGAATTATATTCCAATAAACTTTAAAGCTGACCGTACAAAAATTGGCTTTCTCCCAAATTTCTGAAGCCCTGTTTCAGCCTCTTGAAATTCTATTTATACCTTTCTATCAAAGTTTTTTGTTGGTAACTAACCAACTTCCTAATATTTCAGTTGCATAAACTAATGTCAACCGTTTACAATTTGTTTCAAAATTCTAAAAATAGAAATATTTACAAAGTTTTAAATTTGAGTTGAAGAGCTTTCTTTATCTGCTTCAATGTATTGAACATATTTTTCTAAAAAGGTTACCAAGGCCTTTGGAGCTTCAGGTACTTCATTTGCTTCAAAAGAGAAGAAACTTCTTTGTAGGCCTGGCAACTGGCTTCCTATTGCTTTCTCTGTGAATTTAACTTTCTCCAATTTTGAACTTGGAGCCATTATCCACTTCTCAATTTCTGCAATGTTGATTGCTTTGATATTTGATATTTCCACTTTCTTTTCTTCAAGTTCTTCATTTATTGTCAGCCGATACCTGTTAATGTTGATTTCTCCTAAAAACTCGAAAAATACCTCTGTCCCGATATGTACTGCATCTTTTTCAATAAGGTCGAAGATCTTTTGACACTCTTCATTGACCCCTTTTGTAATTCTTTTATATCCTTCCAATTTTGTTTCCCAAACCTTTATTGTTATATCTCCTTTCAGCTGCTCTGAAATAGATAACTTCTGTAATTTCCAGCTTCTTCTTTTTGTAAAGAAGTTATTATCTTTTGGAAAGAATTTCTTGTTGCTTTGGCTTCTTTTTCTTTTTGCACTACCTTTTCCATAGAACATTTAGATTCTTAAAAATAATTCTGGATAATTTCCAGATTACAGAATATCTTTTGTTGTTCTTCTTCAATATTTGCATATATCTCTGATGCTTTGGTTTTGAAATGTTATGTTTCAATCACTTGATTAGTAATTGAAATGATTTTATCTTGCAGAGATTTATTTTCATTGCCTAGCTTCTGCACTTGTTCTTGGGTCATCTGTATCATGTTTTTTGCCTCATCCAAATTTTCATTTAACTTTTGGATTTCCTGGATGTATTTGAGTCTAGCTTGCTCAAGACCTTTTTGTATTCCCCAGCCGATAATTTTTTCATTTTCCTTTAACCTGTTCTGCAGCTGCATTATTTCCCGATCCTTTTGCTCTAACATAATGGTTAGATTTCCTACAGAATACATATTGGCTGATGTTATTGCACCCATGGTTCCTGCTAACTCTGTAGCAAATTC
Organism: Picea mariana; assembly: GCA_032191745.1. Classification (NCBI taxonomy): domain Eukaryota; kingdom Viridiplantae; phylum Streptophyta; class Pinopsida; order Pinales; family Pinaceae; genus Picea; species Picea mariana. The sequence goes on from JASDQU011508056.1 coordinate 12,668, forward strand.
TCCTTCATTCAGCTTCTTTCCATCAATAATAATTTTATGTTTTTTGACCATTCTTTCTCCTACAGGATGTAATTCCTGTTTCAGGACAGCTCTTCATTTTTTGCTGAAGAAATAATCAGATGAAGGGATTTCATCTCTGGTGATTGTCTCTAAGTCACTTACGTATAGAACTCCTTCATGAGGGGTTCTGAAAGTAGCATGCAGTGGGGTTAACGTTGTAATGGGACTACCAAGTTCCTGTGAAGTTGTTCCCCCAACACTCTCTGGGATATCATCTAGGATTATTGGGCTTGTTTCAATTCCTTTTCCTTTTTCTGTCTGTGGTTCTCTGGTTTGAGAACCCTCTGTATTCTGAGAAATATTTTCAGAATATTTCAATTTATCCTTGTCACTTGAATCATATTGAATGATGGTTTCAAACCCTAGAGGCGTTGTTTCTTGCTCTTGCGCTGATGTTGACATCTCGCCTTGTAAAATCTTTGACAGACATTGTCTTCTATTTCTTTGAAAAGATGCAAACCCCACCTGTGCATCAGGTGACAAGGTTTGCACTCTACTCTGAACTTCTTCATAAGATTTAGCATTTCTAAAAACATCATCATAAAATGAAACTTCATGTTCATATGCTTTTAACCCACATTGTGTGACATGCCGATTGATTATTTGGTATGGGTCGTGTTTCCTGTGTCCTATATTCACCAATTTTACTTCACCCAATGATTCGGCTTCTGCCTTAGAATGACCTATGTTTAACAAAACAAATTTTCCTAGATAAACAGGAAAAGATGGCCATGCTTTTTTCTGCTGGGCTTTTAATTCTATCCCAATACCACCATTTATCAATTGATAAGCCACTTCTCTACATATTAACCTGTCTGGTAAAAATTTTGGAAGTGCATGAGGCGGAATAGAACAGCCATAAACTCTCACATAGGAAAAAATTTCCTCAATGAACCAGTCAGCCACTGATTTGAGGTTTTCTATGATGATATTGGAAATGCGAGGAGGTTCGCATCCAAAGAAAATTCTGTGTAAATGAATAATTATATAATGACAAACCTCATAAAAAGCATTTTTTGCATTTTCTTACCACAGAGCTGAATGGTACTTATGGACAGGTTATGGGCAAGAGGCATTCCAACTCCAATTCATTAATGGGAAAGGAGTCATAAAACAAATGGAATCCATGATATAAGCTGACATGTAAAAGGCCACTGACTGTCCCTTTGACCTAGTTGTTTTGTAATTTATAACCTCTGAAGTGATGTTGTCTGATAAAATTTTATGCCAATTGAAACTGCATCCCTCTGAAACTTCCTCTAGGAAAGGTGTCCATTCTACACTAAAGTGATAAGGATCCTTTTTCCCATATAGTCTACATAACATCATTGCTACGTACACCATATATTCATTTAAGGAAGTTGTGGCATAAATTCCATGTATATCAGCCCTAAACTTGTTTTCATCTCTGGCCCATCCTCTTATCATGTCAGGATATGTTTGGCCACCTTCAATGCATTCTTTTTGTTGAAATCCAGCTACAAACTCAGAATTATAAGTGTGTCTATAATTGGGCAAAAGCTTATACATTACTTGGATATGTTCTGGCCTGAATGAGCCGATAACAGCTCCTTGTGCGTTCAGAATACTTCTGGTCGGAACATCTACTTTATCCAAAGCCCAGGCGACCATATCGGTATATGAAACCAGTCTTGGATGTGCACCAACCTTATGCAGCTCAGTATCGGCGATATCTCGGAGATGATTATCTGAATCGGTGACCGCATACTTCAGTTCATCTTCTAGTATTTCGGCAATTCCACTCCATGACTTGACAGAGTGTACCCCAGATGYAGTAGTGTCTGAAATAATGTCGCCTTMTGGTTGCTCTTCAGTTTTCTTTGAAGCCTTTTTGGGCGCCATAGCTCTGTGTTCACTTGAATACCTGTAACAGAGCAGAATTTAGCTTCGAAATAATAATGTAAACGTTTCAAAATTTATTTCGAATATATCATAAAATCATCGAGATTCGTACCTCTGCTATGAAATAAATGCAAAAGATATCCCCGAATATATGCATTTAATGTTTGTACCTGAGATTTTCCAATATTTTCAAATATGATAGAAACTTACCAAATTGGACAATTGTCGCATTAACGATCATTGACATAAAGTTTAACTTTCAATCATTATTTCTAAGAGTGATTAATTATCGTTAATCTTGATTTAAATTCGAAAACACTCTTATCGGGGTTTCGGAACTTTCGATGTCAAGGAAATAAGTCATCAAAGAACCCTGATTGCCGAAATCGCGATATATTATTTAAGTTAAAACATTTTTATTATCTTAATTAATCCATATTTAAGCTTTCCAAGATTTCATTAATCGGGAAATCGGGGATCGGGAAATCGAGAAATCTAATGACATGAAAACTGTTGCTCACAAAACCGTGAATCCCGATATCCCGATATGATTATGTACTCTTAATCATGATTAACAGTAATTAGATTAATTCCAAACTTCACTTAAGGATTAACTATATCGCGAAATCGGGAAATCGGGGAATACGATGACGAGTTTCTTTGTTCTCACAAAATCGCGAACCCCAATTTTGCGATGAGATTAA